>JANRGW010003199.1:0-30998 GCA_024733675.1 Psilopsiagon aymara | reverse complement strand
CTGTTCAGCCTGGAGAAGAGAAGGCTGCGTGGAGACCTCATAGCAGCCTTCCAATATCTGAAGGGGGCCTATAGGGACGCTGGGGAGGGACTCTTCATTAGGGACTGTAGTGAGAGAGCAAGGGGTAACGGGTTCAAACTTAAACAGGGGAAGTTTAGATTGGATATGAGGAAGAAATTCTTTACTGTCAGGGTGGTGAAGCACTGGAATGGGTTGCCCAGGGAAGTTGTGAACGCTCCATCCCTGGTGGTGTTCAAAGTTGGGTTGGACATAGCCTTGGGTGGCATGGTTTAGTGTGAGGTGTCCCTGCCCATGTCAGGGAGGTTGTAACTGGATGACCTTGAGGTCCTTTCCAACCCTAACTATTCTATGATTCTATGATTTATCAGTCACAACTCCAGGGACTCGTAGAGCTCTGGGAAAGAAAGAAATTCTAATTCTTGAAGTCCTTGGAGCTTTCTCTATTTGTCCTTATTGCAGCTTTGAATGAAGCCTGGCAAAGTAAAAATCCCCTGCAAAAGGAAGCTCGCATGGAAAGGAAGTTTCAGCGTCGTACAGGCAAAAAGAGATATTTTCTTGATTTCACCGTTCAGAATTTCATAATATGGTGTTTAATAAAATACAGTATAAAAAATGTTTTCATCCTGGCTTCAGAAAATAGTAAAAGATACTGTTTTTCAAACCAAGATATGTTTCTTCTCTAAAATCAGATTTCGCATGAAACTAACACACTTTACTACATTTCAACTTCAACTGTGTTTGTGGCCACTGGCAGAGATTGGTTCCCCCATGCTTTTGTCCATCTGTGAATATGACCTTAAATTCCATTTTAAGAGGATTTCTACAGCATGGTGTGCTTTTCCCGCTGCTGTCCCATCAATACCACTCAGACTCAGCTGACTCAGAGATGACTCGTTTGGCTTCCAGCCGCAAACACTCATCCTAAAACTGGGAGGTGCTTGGCTGTGGCACAAGGCTGGGGCTCAGCAGCTCTTTTACGGGTTTTAGGGACAGAATACAGCCTAGAAGGAGTTTAAAGATACATTCTCAGTGACATTTTTGGAAGGATGTCAGTCACAACCACATCCTACTTATTTCCCCCAAATAAAACTGACTCCTCAGTCAAGAGCTAAGTCTTGCTATTGCCAGTAGGACAGCTGCTTCACATACGTTGGTCATATCTGAAGGACCCCAGAAGATACTTTTGTGTAACTGACTATTAAGCACTCTGCTAGGAGCAGAAGACACATGTGGCAGAGTGGCTAAATTATTCTGTTCTACCCAGGACAATTTTTCAAAGGGATTGCTCGACTAAAATAGCAAAAACCCACATTAGGCACCTATCTGCTCTCTGAGCATTGATTTACCTTTGAAATCTTTTCCTTTCCACCAGGAATTGTCAATGAAATCAGCAGGAACTGACAGGACTTTGCAATTTGCTGAAGTTCAGCCTTTCTGAAGACACACAGTGAATCAGTCTTTCAACTAAAGATTAAATGAACACACTTGTGACAGGTCAGATGAGGGAAAAAATCCCTGTAAATAGTCTTAGTGATCTAAAAATTAGTTCTCTTTAAAAAAAATATGTAGAAGCCAGTGACATTTAAAGATATTAAGACAAATGCATTAGGTATTTTATAAACACAGATATAATCCATCTAATTTAAGAAAAGAGATTGTAAGAATGTGAAGTTACTGGCTTAGCATAAATATGTCCCATGTACAAACCACAGAGCAAAAACTGGAGACCACAGGCTAATTAAAATAGCTGGACAGCAATGATGAGAATCATAAGGACCTATTTTTAGGGGATCTTTTGAGAGCAGCTACAAGTCTGGTCAATCCAGAGGTGTCACATGGCTTCTCTTAGAGTCCTTGCACAGTATCACCCTGGCACACACATGGTGAGCCAGCCAGTATGATTTTTGTCCCTATGCAGATTAAATGCAATATTTTGCATTTTACACAAGTTAGATGAATTTCCATGGAAGTTTCCACAGAATCACTGTCCCTGTCCTGTGCCAGGTTACTTTGCAACTGAGAGATGGGTTTGGGGCAGTGTTTGCAGGGCTGACTCCCCCCAGATGCTGGGGAATATCAGTGGAAGAAATCATGTTTTGCTGCAGTACAACTGGTGCTACAGAGGTAGCTGCTTTTCAAATGAAGGCTTCTCTCTGGGTGGTGAGGGGTGAAGACAATAAAAACGAAACATTAAATCCTTTTACAGGCTAATGAGTTTGCACAAATTGCATGGGTTTTCATTTCGTGGCTTGTGGAATACACTTGCTCTGGGCCAAAAAGAGGAAACAGTGAAGCACAGCAGAAGAAAATACAAAAATTTTATTCCTTAGCTGTTACTGAGTTTTCAAAACATACCTGCGCTATCTGAAAAAAAACCCACAGCACTGCAGAATGCGTTCAGAAGATACTGAGCTGCAAAATATCTGCTGCATTGCTTTGTGCTGGAGCACTGGTGGGCAGCGAGGTGAAGGCCAGCTTGGCTTAGGAGAGAGATTTCAGCCCAGATATAAATCAGACAGGGAAGGAATTTAAATCTGTGCTTCCTCAAATCAAATCTCTTTCTAGCTCAGAAACCTTCCCAGAAAAGGAACACTGGAAACCACAGAAGGTTTTAAAAAATATTTCTGTTTTGCATACCTTGGCAGAAAAATGGGCACCACTAGTATGCAAGCCTCAGCAAACACAATTGCCTAATCTAGTCCACTAGCAGAGGAATTATAATACTGTATTTCTAAAATGAAATTGCTTTAAGTCATGTTTTAAAATAGTATCTAAATTTGGCATTCAATAAAATAGGAAGCACCAGAGCGGGAACTAGAAGTTTATGTCCAGCTTTTCAGAAAAAGACAATGTGTAATTGTTGAAGGTTTTCCTGAATATCAGGAATGGAATATTAACAAACAGTGAGAGTATCAGTGTTAGCAGGAGGAATTCACTCAAACACAGAAAGGCCTGTGTTTTGCCACAGCAAAAAAAACGGGTATGAAAGAAAGACAGCAAATGTGCTCTGCAGAGTGGTGCTAAATAATGACTGAGTAGAAAGGAGCCAAATGAGGAGCAGAAAGCAACCTCTGCAACAAGTGAGGAAAGAGAAATGTGGCGATCAGAAGCAGAACTCAGTTGTGCAGATTCACTGCAGAAATCAGTCCCAGCTATTCTGCCTCCAGTGTGCCTGGGCTGGTCCACACAGGCTGGACATGGTACAATCTGGCTAAGGATTTGGGTGTACTGGAAAACTGGGGATGGATCTTCATCCTTTCCCTGTAGCCAAACTTGGAGAACAGGGTCAGTGAGATACGTGAAGTAGATAAGAAGACAGAGACCCCATAGGAATCCTGCAGCCCTAAAACTATGTCACAACCTCTTAATGAGGACTAACCAGATGAGCCCTAGGTAATTAGAGACTAGTCTTAGCATTAAAATGATTCCTAGGACTGAAATTTACTGTAACAAATGTACTAAAGTGCCTGGTATTAATAAACTGACAAATGCAAACAAAATAATTCTTTAATCTCATTCCATTGAGGAAAAGGCATGTGTTTTGAATTATGATCATATAAACTGCTGATTTCAGGCACTTCCCAAATGTCTGTAGTCTCCAAAACCCATTAGAAAGTTTACGCTGTCAAATATTTAAAGAAAAATACAATGGGAATAAAGAGATAAGCGTTGTCTTTTTTAAAAAAAATGTCACATCTGGTTTTCTTTAAACTCTACAAAAGAATTTTAGGCAAAAAGATAAGCATAAAACAAATACCAAAATTATTACTGATGAAAATTCTAATTGTGCAAACTTGTATGTGGTTAGTTTTCTTCCTGCAGAGATCAGGGGCCCTTCTCTTTGGAACAAAATTAAACACATTCACAGAATCAAGGCTCTAAGCAAATCCGTAACGTCACTCATACAAATACAATCGCAGTGATTTCAGCAGGAGTGTTTACACACAGTGTACAACACAGACTGAAGCATTTAAGCACTGCAAGCTCAAAGTGCTTTTCTATTTCAACCTTTCAATAGTATCAGAAAGTATTGCTTTCAAAGTATTTTTCAAAATACAGCAGTAATTCTCAAATCTGAGATGTATCTCAAATCCATTAAGAAAACAACCTCATGCAGGTAGGCCTGAAGAATGAGGCAGGGTCCAGCGTCTCCACTGATGACACTTTCAGCAGTGTCCATGTCATTTGGGATCACAAGTCCCACTGATTTCAAAATTCCAACCCTCCTGAAAGGCAAAGCCCCTCAGACATTTCAACGTAACACATGGAAGCTGGACATTTTAGAAATCAAAGTTCACTGCAGAACAGTCTGGCAGATGTGACTGAGCCAACTCCAATCAACCGAAACCCTTCCAGAGACATGAGTGGGAGCTGGAACACACTCTTTTTTGTCTATTGTTTTAGACAGAGTTTGTGTTGTCCTCATAGAAGGGACGCTAATGCGACCTTGGACTAGTCCCTTTCCAGCCTAGTTGAGCATGACAAGCATGAATAATCTCAGTGGAAAAAAATTCTCCACCAGTTCTGAAAATTTACAGAATTTTAGCAAAGCAAGTGAAGAAACAAATAGAAAGCATCCATGTTAATACTGCAAGACCAGAAAATACACCACCTTGTTTGCTTTCTTCCTGACTAGAAATGAAAGTTGAACATCATTTAAGCAACAAGACTTTTACATTGTTCAATGTTAGACGCTTTGATGTCTGGTTAATTAGAGTGTCCTGATTTGCATTTTGGTTTGTGCCTTTTACAGCTTTACTATTCATTTTTGCATCAATGTAAAAAGCTACAGTCACCAAATTCTCATAGTTGCCTTCAAAAATCATTTGCAGAATCAATGTTTCCACAGGATACTTCAGTTATAATCACACAGTCCTTAGGTTTACTCTTTGAGTTACATTAGCTTGTGAAATCCATGAGATTTTGATAATAACCATCGAATACCAGTACCAGTGTCCAGTACCAGAGCAAGCAAGTACCTAACCTTGCACTCAGAGCAGATGATCTAAATCCATGTAAACTTGGTCCTGTTGCTTATGACAAAAAACCCGTGTTAATGTGAATGAAATAACATTGCAAAACACGTAGAGATTCATATCAAATACTTCTATTAGAATGCTTTCCAGATCTCACCTTTAGTTGAACATCCACAACATGCTGTGTAGACATGTTAGATACAGAGCAACTAGACTATATATTTAAGGTTACACTGGGAACCTATAGAAGAGCCACGAAACTCTCTTCTCTTCCAGCTTATGCTGAGCCCTAGATGGGAAAACTTCCAAGGGAGGATTTTTATTAGCACATTCTGCCTTCTGCAAATTACTATGGTACGATCATGATGCCTTTGTGCTTTTGTCTATCTACTGGTAGTATTTAAAAAGTGCCTATTCCTCTTGAGTCTAGAGCTGCATAAAAAACAACAATAATAATTAATAACTTTTGCAATTATCTTCCGCCAAATGAAATCTCATCTTCACTTCAACTGGATACATTCATCTGTCTTAAGTTGTTGTTTTCTAGGGTTGCTATGCACTAACTGTTGGTATGCTCCATCCCAAAGGTGGTTCTTTGGGAAACTTTGAAGCTCTATAAATAGAAGATATTATTGTTGGGAGGGGGCAGGAATGCAACAATTCACCCTCAGGGGACAGAGACACTCAAGAACACTTGTTTCAGCATTTGAGCTCATAGATGGTTTACAATCAGTGATGGGAGGAAGAGAAAAGCTCTAGTGCAAAATATCTTGTATGAGCAAGAGATCCAATGCACCAAATCCATCACATCCAGTGCTGGCCTTTTATAAGTTTAAACTGCCCGTTAAGGCTTCCTTTCTCATCAATGGAGATTAGGAAACACCTCTGGGAGGTGAAGTGCCCTTCTTCCCAAAGGAAGGATCACAGTCTCAGGACACAGTCCTCCCTGCAGATGAGAGAGAAAGCCTTCCTGACTGCCTTAGCCTAGGCGCCAGGTGCTGAGACAGCTGAAGAAAGGTGGCAGGACTCTGGCACCAAGAAAGGGGACCAAAACCCAGCAATGGCCAAAATCTGCAGAGCATGGAAATACAAATGAAGCATGCACAAAAGGTGATGTAAAGGGAGTGGAGATATTGGGAAAGTCCTAAAAAAGTAGGGAAAGAATGAAAGGAACAAATAGAAAACAAGGAGCAACAACAACAACAACAACAAAGAAGTAATCATTTTCTGAAAAATTGTGAGGGTCTGGTCCTAATTCTTTTGGCTGCAAATTTTCCAGCAGGAGATATTAAGATTTTATATCATCAATCAAAAGAGCCCCCAAAAAATAAGCATTCTTTTCTAAGCTTCTTCACTTTAGCCTTCTTAAGCAAAGCGCACTAAGCTGTCAATCTGCCTGAGAAGATTGACAGAAGATAAATGGTCTTCTGTGCTCTCAGTGCTGGGCAAGCACCATACCCCCAGGCTGCCTTCACGATAAACTTTTGCTTTCAGACACAAGTGTCATTCTTGATCACCACAATATAACAGGATTTTAGATTTAGGCTAAAAAGAGGAAGAGGGAAGGTGGACCCTGAAACCACTGTCAAATTTGAGCGAGACAGGATGCCATCCCTCACCAGCAACAAGTTCACATACATGAAGGGTGTTACATTTCATGTCAAAATCTGTCAGGAAATGGCTTTTCACTCAAATGATGAACCAAAGAGATACATACATGGTTGTTCTCACAGCGAAAATCTGCCAGTGTCAACACCCTCCCTTCCCCGTTGTGGCTAGCGCAGTGTGAACCAGTAGGGCCACTACAGCATGCCCTGTGTGTGAGGGGTACTGAGCATCATGGGCAGCGATATGCCTCTCAACTGACACTAACCTGCCTCACCTCACCCCAGGGTCTGTCAGTGCTGTGGGTGCTGCAGCATGACAACATAGATCCCTCTCTTACATAATTGGGTGCCTAAAGGGCCTTCCGGGCAGGACCCATGCTGCTGACAGGAGTCACAAGCAAACACTGCCTTCACCTAAAAAGACAGGCACTGTTTTCCAATTGACGGAGCCTTTAAGTCTGTTTCCTTTCACTGTGCATTTGACAGCCCTGGAAAAGGTGTATGTCATTGGCTCTCAGTATGCTGAGCACAAGGGCAGGAGGATAGAGGAGAGGGTGGCAGTGGTTTGGCCCCACTTCAGCACTCTCTGCCTGGAAGCAGTGAGGGGATGAGTAGTTACAGTTCAACTATTCGTTCATTGAATGAAATATTTGCCTTAATCATATCTTGTTCTTTAGAAGTCCAGCAAAGGGCTAGTGTGATGCAATCTGCCTCTACCCAACCACTGGCAAAGACAACACCAACCAACCACTGTCTTGCTTGTGCCAAGAGTCTAGGCTGAAGAATCCTATTTAATCTTGTCTCATGAAAGAAGATATTCTGATGTTCTCTACACTTCTATTCTCTGTACCTTCTCTGATCTACTCCTTTGACCTTTTTAGAGGTGAGAGCAATTAGCATAGACAGTACTCAGAATGGATTTCCGCGGGGACACAATAGTATTCTTGATCCCTTTTCCAGTCTTCTGTTTGCCTTTCTAACTGCTGAATGTGAAGTAGACATTTTGGAGGCATAGGTCTAGCCTACCAGCACAGAGAGAGAGACATTAAAGCCAAAGTAGCAATACACTTCAGCAAAGCATCTTGGAAAACCCTGCTCCTCTTAGATCTCTGCCAAGAACACCTCTCCAGGCTACTCCATGGGTGTGTGATCCAATCAAAGCAGAATCAAGGCCATAGTAACTCCTGATGCCATGTGTGGAACACATCACTCAGTTTAGCTTGTCCATGACCTCATTAACTACCCCTATTCCTCATGCCTGATATTAATCCTAATGAAAAGCTGTTTCATTTCCCAATGAATTGGCCTTTCATTGCCAAAGCCCCACAGATAGGGACCACTGAACTTATGCCTATTAATTTGTATTCAGTATAAACTGAACCACTGATACAGGATGAATCCTGCCAATAGGGATAAAAGAATGAGTCAGATGAGAAAAGTTATTTGCAAACACCTACAACCTAGGCTGGCACTAGCGATTTCTGGGTTCAGTGCTACAATCACTACAAGGTGCAGCACTCTATCAGCTGTTGGTGACTTAGCTCATAGGTACACAACGAAATTGATTGGTCATTTCTAGGTCCACGTGTCAGTCCTAGAAGTGTTTGCAGAGTTCTGAGCATTTGGTCTAGATTGCACTGAACTGAATTCAACCCCACTGAATGCTTTGGGCTGCTGCTGGATTTTGGGCTACCCCACTAAGACGGGCGACATCCAAGCCATTTAAGGGCTGAGGTGCCACCTTACCAAGTAAATGTGTGGTGCACTGGGGGGTGTGCTGCAGGGACCTCACCCTGGCACTCAGCACCCTCACCCTGGCACTGGAAGGTACCTAAATGCACCAGCGGCAGTGCTGCTCAGGGGGAATCAGCTGCACCGAGCGGCTCTGTCCCAGGGCCTGCAGCAGCTCAGGAGGTGATGTTCACAAGCACCACAGACACGTTACTGACAGTTGTAGTCCCATGGGCTTGTGAGACATAAGCCCACAGATCGTATCAAGACACCTGGGAAAATCTTCCCCTAGAAGTTCATGCATATCTGTCACATTGCTAACCATTTTATCCAAGCATGATCTGTTTGCCTTGAAGTCAGAAATGCCTTCCATTTGTGGGATTAATTCACAGTCTTTACAACACCAGAAGGCAGGTTTTTGTGGTCAAATATATTGCCACATTAATAACTTCAGAATATTAGATGAAGCACAAAAAGAATAGAAGAGAATAAATTAACAGAAGAAGCCTGCATGGCACACTGGAGAATTAAAGTGCCATTTTATTACACTCACCTTAGAGTTAAAGTTTTAATTTTCTTTAAAAGATAGCAACATATCATTTTCATCCTCTGTGTTCAAAAACACTTAGAGAGGATGTGAGAGAGGATTTGTTCTTTGTTGTAATCTACAGGACAAACAAAGCTATAGTCAAGTGATGTTGACAAAATCCCTGTAATTTCACAGTGACAACAGAATTATTATTATGGTTTGTATTCATTGTTGCTCTAATAAGGGACTTTTCTTCAAGGATCCTGATGCACTTTAAATACAAATGAATGAGTTCTCTAATCCCTTGTGATCTGTTATGCAGTCTTATTTTACAAAGTGGTTAAAAAGGACACTGAGACAGAGAGGGGTAACTGGCCTTATTTTCATGGGAACTAACTTTGAAACAGTTCCTAGTTACTGATTTGGCACAGGTCAAAACTCTATCTCTGAGTCAGAAGCAGCTCCAGAAATTATTCCCAGCTCCCTCTTGGGACATGCCTCCTTGTCCAGGTGTATGTCTGCATACATTCACACAGTACAAGTACAGTAAGCACTGCCACTTGTGGGTTTCACTTGCTCTGCTGAGCCGGCACTGAGGGCTTTTAAAAGTGGAAAGGCATTTAGAGGCATCTTTTTCTTTTACAAGCTGCAGACATTTGCCTCTTAGTGAAGAAGGTCACCAGCCAGGCATAGAGACCTCAGTGGATATCACTGCAGCAGTTTCCAAACAGCACCTCAATCCAGCAGCTCTCTGCACTGCCTTATATTGCAGACCAGCAGAGCTATATTTGGAGACAGATACAGGGGTTATGCTACCAAAGGCCTCGGATGGAGTAAGTTCAGAGTGTGTTGTCATGATGGACGTGCACACATGTGCCCTAGCAGAGTAGAGGTCAGCCATCATTCATGAATATGTGGAGACCACTTACAGTCCAGTTACAACATATGCTAGTAACAAGTGTTCCACACCCACTCTGCTTTCTCCCCAGTAAGCTGCTGCATTTTTAATGCCTCCATTAGCTCTTGGAACAATTGACAACTTCAAGTTTTTCCTTGCAATGAACTCAAATGTGGAAACGCCATGCAGCTTTCGATCACAAGTCAAATGGCTAAAGATTATGAGACAAGATTTTAGTTCCAGAAGAGAAAGCTTGCCCAGTCAACCCTACACCTTTAATATAACTATTAATTATTCATAAACAACTACAAATGCACCTAGGTCTGGCAGTACCATTTGTCTTTGGAAATGACCTTGCTGAAATCACAGGTAGGTGTCTGGGGTTTTCTCTTTCATCTGCACCTAAGGCAAGGTTTCTGGCCCAAATGCTTCTATTGAGAGTCAAAAGATTCAGTGTTTAATGCAGACATAGCAGCTTGTCCCCAGAACATATTACATTTTATGTCTCTTTTAGTAGAAGAAATGATTCTGCCAGCACTAGAAATGGTTCTTTCATTTAAAAAGAGAACAGTGCAGTTAAATATTTTCTACATAAGGCAGTCAGATCTCACACCCCTCCTCCAAATCCACCCAACTCACACTCACAGCTGCAGAAGAAAAACCTGAAGGTGGCTGGTGTTGCAAAGGTTCAAATGCCAAATAAATAGAAATAATATGAAGTATCTGCTCTCCTGAATTGTTTTTTTCTGTTTGCTTTTTTGGATTCTTTTTTAGGAGATGTTGTCAGCCCTACCAGCAATGAAAGATGTGCTCTGGTATGAGACAAAATGTTTCTCTAAGTGCCATATAATTTAGTTTGGGAGCAGAAAGTCACCTAAAGCTCTTAATTGAAACATCACTGGAAATTACAATTTTGTTATCAAAAGTTGGCTCAGTTTCAGTGGAAATGCCCAGCTATGAAGAAATAGAAGCTTGTTCCCTCTCAGGTGGTTCAGCTCCGCTAAACTTCCAGGAATGGAAAGAGGTAAAATCATAATTCTGTCACTGAAGAAAGCCATGCACACAGTTTGAACACCAATTTAAATCAATTTAGAAAACAATTTGGTTAAAACAGATCCGTCCCTTGGTATCGATACTTTGATTTTAGCTTGACAGCACTCTTTTGGATAAGAAACTGACTGAAGAAAAGAGCAAAGCACGTCACTGAAGCTGCAACTACACATGCTGTGCTGTCTGCTGCCAAGCCACTCAGGAGGTTAGTGCCCAGCAGTTTTCTGGCTTAACTTTACTACCCCATCTCCTCTCTCTGAATCTTACTGGCCCCTTTAGATTCCTGAAGCCTGATCCCACAGAAACAGCACAGACTGAAAGTCCTCACAGTAGGAACTTAAGCTAAACTTCATCTTTCTGATGGAACAGAGTGAGGTCGAAACCGCACATAATTATGTTGGCAGAGAGGACAATAAGTCCCCGGATGAGTAAGTAGTGATATGTCATAACCCATGTGCTGTAGGAACTCAGACATCAGTCTGAGCCCTAAGCTATCCTGCTTGAAAAGTGGCATATTGTTTGACTTGGTTTGATAGTTCATGACAAACCTTTGTGCAACACACTAAACCTGCACTCAGAAGTGGTCCTCTGGCAAACTACATTACAAGTTTATTATTGCCATCACATATAAGGTGAAAGATGCTAACCAGACATAGGCTTATTGCTGCAGCTTACAGTAAATATGAAGTAAGATATGTTTTCCTAAATTTCATTGAAATGAGTGACGTTAAACCCATCTAAATTAAAGCACACTGACCTGTGTGGACATATTCTTATTGTCTGAAACCTTGTTGGCATGCTTAACCAGAAATACCAGTGGAAGCTACAATGCTCTGGGCTCAGTTTTAGCTAACAGACATATCCACTGCATATGTTGGTTTTAGTGAACCATTTAATTTGGGCTTTTGGGAGGCACCAGTATATTCCCAGAGGTAGAGAGAACTATTCATTTACAGGGAAAGGAAACTGAGTAAGAGATACATTTATGTGGTAAACTGTGCCTAGCTTTAAGTGCAAAGGGAGCTTACTGATTTTAATCTTAAACAACAGTTGCATTTGGAGTAAGAAACATATCTAACTTGCTCATTTTCATGCTGTGGTATTGTCAATTGCAGCAAGGCATTACAGGCAGCTTTAGCTGAATGAAACTTTGGGGTAGTTATCTCCCAGCTGCTATTGTGTTCCTCTTTTGGTGGTACCCTTCCAACCAGGACATGGCTCGGCTATGAGCTGTGCTTCCAGACTATTGAGCGGTCCTCCACGATGCCACACATACCTGTGTGTGCAGGTTGCATAACCCTGCCATACTGTCAGGATATGGTTTTGATACTGCTTTCAGTTCATATGAAGCTTATCTCCTCTTTCTGCAGATGAGCAAGGAGGTAGCATCCTTCCTTTTCCTGTCCTCTTCACTCCCCATTCTACTCTCACAATTTCTGAAGGGATAACATATGCTCTTTCTTTTTCCTACAAAAACAAGTTAGTTACTTACAACTTCCCAGCATTGCTGACAATGTGCTTCTGTAGGTTAACATTCACAGTTATACTCCAGCACAACAAATGAACAACAAACTCTCATAAACATGAAGGAAATGAGCATGAGAGCATTATCAAAACCAGCTCACTGATATAAACCTTCAAGAAACTTCTGCTGCAGAGAAATGTACTGTCAAAACAACTCCACACACTGAAGTCTATCCCCTGTAAGATCACAGAAGTTATGAAAATGGGTCATGAATCCCATGAGACAAGATACCCACCCACTTAAGGTCTCAGCATTGTAGACAGAAAAAAATACATTTAAAAACAGCTACATGGAGGTAGAGAGTTTTATTTTTTACAATCCTATATATCTGGAGAGAGCACTGGGTCCACTGAATGATGTCCTGACCCTCAACCTATGCCCTGGACAATTCTCCCAACACCAAGAGCAGCCAGAAGAGACCTTGATGATGCAACTTCTTTCCCACACTTACTGAATTCTTTGGATTTTTAAGTCAGCCTACAATACTATAAATGCTTGATTTAGGTGTAGCAGCATGTGTTTTCCTCACACCTGGCTTAACAGCTTCCTCCTTGAGGACATACCACTGAGACCTGGTGAGCTGGGGGTTGTGCACGAGGAAAGACTGCCTGCATTAGGCTCCCAGAGCAGGAGCTTGGAGTAAGGTACTTCCAGCACCCCACTGCCTGGCCCATGGGGCTGGCAATCTGTAATCAAGTCATTCATTGCTCTCTTGAACTTAGACCCTGCAGGAAATGTAAAAGCAAGCAATCAGACACACTCACACTCCAAAGTCCTCTTTTCAAAAAGTGTGAGCACTTAGAGAGTAAGTCCCAGTGAAAAAACTCTTTGCAAGTGTCACTACATCTTTTTGGCACTTTCAGAGTTGTTGTATCTTCACCTCTACTTGTGCAGTATGGCCAGCAAAAACACAGCGCCACATCCGCTACCAAGAAGGAGAAAAGCGGCTGCTACTGCGAACCCATGACTCCCTCTTATCCAGCTGTTGACAGCCAATCTGCAGAGCAGAGCTCCTCAGGCTCCTAGAAAATGTTCATTTCTAAATGAGACATAAGGCATAATCGACCAGCTCTAGTGTTAGCAATAGGCAAGCTCTGAGAAGGAACTTGGGCAAGAGACCCTGGAGCTTCCCTGCTACTAATGTTCCCGTGATTTCTATGGCTCAGGAAGGAGAAGGTGCTGGCAAGATTGCACATCAATCCTTCATCGTAGGAGAGTCTAGTCTTCTCTAGCATCCTTCAACACAAAAATTTCCAGATTATCTGCAAACCAATTACTTCAGTCTCCACAAATTACAGTGAGTCAGGAGCTGAAACACACTGGAATGTGACATAAACTTTCCTCTAAGTCTTTCCTATCAGGGATTTTGAGGGAATTGCAAGATGCATCTATTCCATTGTGGTAGGAGTAGACTTTGAGATGTGCAGCTTTACACTGGGAAGGAGAGGACATGCCCTTCTCCTGAGGGAAAAAAGAACAAGAAGGCATTTTTGTTGAAGACTAACGGATTAGACATTTCTGCTGTAATACCATGGAGTTTCAAGAGAGATTGTATGTGTGCTCAGAGGAATGAGCAAATCTTTGTAAATGCTGATAGACTGTAAATAAATAAATGAAGTATTAATCATCACTGCCATCAAACTCTGGGAGAAATCTATCTTTGTATTATTTAGATGAGGCTCTGTCATTAGTTCAACCTTGCCATTTTTAGAAATTATTAGAGTTTTATAGCAGGTCTGAAACTCTGTGCCAATGAGACTGTGATTTTAATGCATATTAATGGGACAAATGGGGAGGGGAAAGGAAGTTGGTGTGATTCCCTTATAGAGTAGAATGCTAAATAAGAAGATTCCAGCTGTGCAACAGGAAAGTTAAAATGGTTTGTTTGGATCATTAATATTGCAATGAAAACTAATTAAACCTAGAGCTACAAGGAGGAGCTCATTAGAGATTTGAACAGAGGCAGCACAGCATTCAGCAGCCTTCAGTTTAAGCAGTTTCTTTTATCACACCAAGTGGGATAGCAAGAGTTCACTGAACAGAGGACAGTTTGAAGAGCCAAGGGGATAGAGATGTCCAGTCGAGGGGATGCAATCCTATAGCTACCTGACCTCTACAGGCCTTCTTTGGAAAGCGCTATGTTAGCTTTGTAGCTCTGTTGAAGAAGTAAAGCCCTTCTACTGTGTCTCTGCTCAGACTAACACCACTATGCTTTTTACCATGACCTTCAACTCCAGCCTTGCTTCCTGCAATGTTATGACTTTGTTCCCTTGTCTGACCTGACATTTCCATAGTTTAAGAACCCCAAAAGATGCTTTGCAAAATATATCTATTTGTAAATCACTGGTCCTTCAACCATGATATAGGGGCCCTTCTATGCCTAGCTATGGCACTTCTTAGTGTGACCCTCAGTTTCGCATTTCCTTTCTTCTTTACCATGCCATGCCACTTTTGCTATAGCCACAGAAGGTGTTCCTGCCCCTGCTTTGTGAACATCAGCATCCTCATATGGGCAGATAACTCTTCTTACCTTTGATTTTCTCTTTTCCTCACCCATAATGCTGTAAAAGTAAAAAAATCACTAGAGGTGCAAAATTAATTTTCAAATCTGATGTCCAGGTATCAGCCTACTCAGCCTATGCCAGTGAAGACCCTCAGAAATGCCTCTGCTGCAGCATTTCAAGGTGGGAGGCATAGAGAGGCTGATTGACAATGAAGAATATTGCACACCCTGCAGAGTCAAACCCGTTGCACAGCCCCAGTTGGTGCTGGCAGTGTGGGGCACAGAAACTTACGCACATACATTGAAGACCTGACAGATGCCTCCTGTCTGTTTAGCACTGTGTAACAAAACAAACTGAAACACTTTACAGAAAGGTTGCCAGCCAGAACCCAGAGCTGTGTGCTATAGGCTGAAACAGCCCCAAAGGATGGAAGAGTGACAACTTTGTGGAGACCTCTTCACTGGCATCCCAGTGGTGGACGGTGGCATTTAAATATACTCATCTCCTAAGGGGGATGATTTTGATTTTCTGTGTCCAACACATGCATATGTAGATATGACCTCTTCTGCACTTCTCACCCTGCAAACTTGCATTGCTGAATCCATTAAGAGTCTTGATGTCCATAGGAAGGCTCAGATTACAGCAAGCCCACAAAAAGAGCAAGAGCCTAAGTGAAGCGAAAGCATACTTCAGATTGCCCTTGAACACAGGAGTCCCATCCTAAATTTAGAAGCATGGAGGTACACTAGACCAGATTTATACAAACCCTGAAAAATTCACACCAAGAGGCCTGTTATCTGTAATGTTTCTATTTTTTCCCGGGGAAGAAATAGGTGAGTTTGTGATGGTGGCACTTCTACCTATTAATAGACTGCAATCCTGAGATCCTACATACCACTTTCTATTTTCCTCTCCCTGATGTTCCCTCTCAACCAAAATCCTCAACAGCATAGTTTTGGAATGACAAATATCTGCTGAGGCTTGAGTGACTGCAGTAACCTCACATTCCCTTTCCTGGCGCAGCTTGCGTAGTACAAATTCACATAGTTCAAAGTCAGCCCTTGAATATTTCACATTCTGGTTCTGTTCCTTCCTCCCCAGACATCAACATCTTTAAGTAACCCTGTGTTGCTCCCAAACCCGTTCATCTGATATACTTCTGATTGACAAACAAAGACAGTGACAAACAAGGGGGAGGAAATAAGCAATCTTTTTTTGGCCAATGGCTTGATTTCCACGGAGCAAAGAAGACCAGAGGACACATTAACTTCACATAAGCCATGTTCAGCAGCCACTTTGTACTTGTTATCCACCACATAACGCTTTTAAGGACATCTTCAAATAAATCTAACTCAAAAACTGCTCTGTATGAGGCAAAATGAGAGTGGGAGACTGAAGGTTCAACAGAGAAGGACAGTGCAGGGGAATATCATCTCCCTGGAACTGTGGTGCTTCAAGGGTTTAGTGGGAAAGATAATTTTGTTTCAGATCCCTCACATAAGATAAATTTGTGTTGTGATGCAGGCAAATGTTAGTAGTGTAGTCAAAGTTGGATGCTTTGACTGCCACTTGATCATGCATAGTGATGATTTTACTAGCAAAGTAACTATGCACTGACATGCTGTTTCTGTTAATTGCCTACCACTAACACTGCCTTCGTAGGAAAGACCTCAGGCCTAATCCACCAGAAAGACAACACTGTTTAGATTCTCTAACCTAATTTAAGTACCTTAAATCATAATGTAGGTACTTAAAACCCTATTGAAGGAACTAAACCAGATGTTTACACACCAAAATCTATATATAAAGTGCTTAAAGAAAGCAGAGCTGTAACGAGGAACACATTTAAATCTCTCATTTCAGGCATCCAAATTTGGATTTTGGTGCCTTTATTCCTCATTTGGCCATAAACATTTCCCGATTCACTCTGCTTGGCATGCCAGAGCAAGTCAGGCACAGCCTCACCATGCAGAGACTGAGATTTTTAAGAAATCTCCGCCAGGGACTGAAAGCTTTCATGCACGAAGAACAAAATTACTGTCTTCATAGGCAGATAATGTGTTTGGGGTCAATTTGCATGGAAATGAATGAAAAATGGTTGTTTCATTTTAACTTGGTGTTTATGAAGATTGCCTAATGATTTCTACTGCTTTTTTGTGTTTTCTTAAATGTAAAAGGAGAAAAATCACATAATTCTAATCCTAAAACAGGCCAATTGGCTTGTTTATGCCTATTATATTCCATTAAAGATGCAATATGTGCTTTATCTCAAAAGAAGTCCCAGCTTATTCATGTCTAGAGTAAGGGCAAATACTAGTTGGCACCAAAATGGGGTGCAGCTAAGTCTAATGTCATGTCACCAGCACCGCTCATGTTATTAACAAAGGAAGTGGCAATTACTTTGAAGCAGAACTGGATAGTTTATTCAAGAGGCTGCTTAATGTGCATTGAAATATTTTCATCCAACAACAGGATTTCAAGAGTAAAGTGCAACATGTTCATACTTTTGAAGAATTATACAAACGTGCTGTAGGAGCCTGTTTGTCCACTATTGTACTGCTCTTGACTAGCTGTCTGACATCAAATAATTCCCTTATCATTAAAACAATCAAACACACCCACACAAAATTAGTCCAAGGTGAATGTTTCTACTGAGAAACTTGCCAGGCTTTCGTGTGGAATTACGTATCTGACATTTCATGTCCCCTCTTTTGATGGTTGAATTGACTAGTCAAAAAAACCCAAACCCACAAAACCAAAACAAAAGAGTTCAAAAAAACCCAAAACCCAAACCCAACCAACAAACTCACAACAAAACAAAATAAACATAAAAAACACTCCACAAAGCCAACCAACAACAAAAAAAATCAACGAAAAACACCTCCTCTGGGAGCACCAAATATTTCTGTGCCAGTGCAGTGGATCAAATGGATCATTCTATCCTCTGGTTACAGTACATCATAAGAATGCAATTCAGTGGGTGACCCAGCCAAGAGAGCATAACAGGGGTATGAGCTACCTGCATTACAACTGGTGTTTTTCAGGTGTTCATTCCTGATAGAAGCTCAACCTTTCTGCATGTACAGCACATTTTCTTTAAAGAAGAAAATCTCAACAGTTTTATTCTGTTGAAAACCCTATTTTACATCTAGGAACAGAAGAGACAAAAAAAAAATCCATCCATTCCAACAGCCACATTCCTTAGTGTGTCATTTGGAGGAAACAACCTGCAGACCTTTGGCCATAAAGAAGCAAGCTGCTGCTGCCTAGAAGCAATTGATGCTGAGACTTCCGTACATTGCCTACCCAATAAGGATGCAAAGAGACTTGTGTGCCATGTACTTACTCTGCACCTATAACAGCAGGTACTACTAGCTACAAGCAGTGTGTTATGATGCTATTTCCTGAAAACAGGTGTTACTAAATGCATTTGTCACTTTCATGCTTAGATACAGCCCAGAATTTCCTATATGACTGGGTTGAATCTGCCAAGTGGTCATGTCAGCCTTGACCACTTACATTTATTCTCACCTTACTGAAGTTTGGGCTTTGACATGATGTAGACAGACAGTTTCCTTCCTACTAAGCTAAAGAGACATAAGAACAGTTGTGCTTTCTGAGAGGTACTCAGGGGAGCTACAGTCAGCATAATTTTTATGAGAGGAATCAACAGTATCTCATTGAAAAATACATTCTCTCCTGAAATCCTCTGTCTTCAGAGATAGATGCCTTGCCCTTGACACTGTTATTCTTGAAATAACTAATAAACCGCTTGAATCACTACACAGAGAAGAGCTGCTTTCCCCACATTCAGCACCCAGCACAGCAAGTGACGTTTTTGCTACTCACAAAGGCCACCAAGTGTATATTCTCCTGGACCAGTGTAGAGAGAAGCCAGAAATCCTCCTTTGCAAAACAATGAGGCTGTTCATTCAAATGCTTCCCTAGGCTGCAGCTGTGACATGGAAGAAAAGGTGTCTGTGGCTGTATTAGCAAAAATGGTTAAATTAAGTTTTCCACTTCTCCCATCACCTTCAAATCTTCATCCTGCCCTATGCAGGACTTCAAGGATTTATTTCACTTTCCTGACATCAGTATAATTGAAACAGGACAACTCACACATCAGAGCAAGAGCAAAGCACTAGATTGCCTCCACTACAGCAACTGAAAGCAAATCTGTTGACTCTGCCACCTTCTCCCACTCACCTCCCTTGTTTTTTCCCTTTCAGAGCTAATTGATCAATAAAAAAGTGTTATTGCAGGTGGGAATCTTATTTTTTCTATCCTTATATTGTCCACCCTTTAAAAAACGATACTTACTACTCTAAAAACTTAACATTATGAATATCTTAAGATGCTGTACAATTAGAAGGTAAACACATCAAGAAAAGGCAAAGTTAAAAACCAGGACCTGTGATTAAACCAGGTGTCCCATCTTGCTCATTTCGTGTCCTGCTGTAAATTAGGTAAAAAAACATAATTAGGAAAAACATAAGTGTTTTAGAAACACAACAACAGAAACGCTCAATTTTCGCTATGGTGCTACTACTTTCATGTCATTTGACTTCCTCATTTCTTTCCTGGGTACCCTTAAGTTTACCATTAGCATTATGTTCATATTCTTACAAATACTGGCTAAAGATTGTGCTCCATCTCCTGAGTTAGTAGTAGAAAAAACAGGATAATTTTCAGAAATACAGGGCAGAAAATAATGTTGCTCTGTACTGTGACAGCAGCAGCAGCAGGAGAGATTTACAGTGAACACGACACAGCCTGTGAATGTCTGGGATATGCCTCTCAGTCCTGAACCTGTGAACTGCAGAACTCCAGACGTCATATGAGAAATGTAAACCCAAGTTTTCCTTTGCATTAGAATTGCATAATTTCTGAAGAGGGCTAAGAAAAACCTTGTGCCTTTGCAGCTACTTCAAAATTTCTGATGTTTTAACTTCCCCTAAAGTTAAAGCTTCAGAGTTTTAGTCCCTAGCATTTGGCTTTTTTTTAGTTTGCTTTTATTTTTTTTACTTCAATAATCAAAATGCCCTTGAAAGTACTTACCTCATTTTACTGATACAAATTACTCACAGTGGCTTCAATTTAACAAAGTCCAACATGCTTGTACAAGGTACACATGGACAGGAGATGCAAGAATACTGGACAGAAATTAGACGTACTTTACCCTTTCTTTCTCTTGCTCAGAATTTTTCTGGACACAGCATGTTGCTCCACCACCACACATGGCACCTTCAAAGAGTAAACACCCAGCCATTTTCAGAGGCTGCTTAGGAACTTTCTAAGTTACCATCATATGTGTCAAAGGTATTTTAAGACACAGCTGAGTGCATCAGAATGTGTAACAATGACAAAGCCAGACTGCCTGGCATGTTTTGTTTATGCCATATGAAAACTTACCCAGGAAAAATTAGCTGCCTCAGTAAAGGAACTTTATCAGCACAGAGCCCTCCAGCAGCTGAGATGTTTGATAGTCAAAGGAGAAGGCAATGTCATCCAGTGAATAATGGAGCCTTCATTTAGGGTCATCAAGTCCTAACTCATTGCTCAGAGAGCCAAACTCTCTCCCACGGACATCTTTAATCAGATTCGTGGGACTGTTGCTTCCTCCCACAGCTTCCAAGCTTCTCTATCATCTTTCCAAATGCTGGAGCACCTCCACTGTGATATACAGTGCTTCAGAGAATATAGAGTACACAAAAGAATCTTATTCTCCAGTAGCTTGCCCAGATAGCTTTGAGCAATGAGACAAATGCAATGTAGAGAGAATTTCCCATTGGATGCCGAGTGTACTGCAATCCACATGCTCTGTAAGGAGGGTCCCTTCTCTCCCTGGGTAGATTACAGCCTCTAATTGACCTGCACAGAGAGGAGCTGTTAGCCAAAGCCAGCCAAGGAAAACAAGCAGACACCTCCTTCCCAGGCCAAAGCTAGCTTTCTGATAGAGTTGATCAAAGTGGTGAAAGGCATCTGCTGACGAGTATGTATAGCTTTGTTGGGATTCATACAAATTTGCTCTGTGTTTGGCACAGGGGTAGGCAATAAATAAGGCCTGTTAGACTCACTGAATGATGGAATTATAGAGATATATTGAACAACTGCCTTCTTCACTCTGCCTCATTCATTATCCGTTTCAGATGAGGTGAGGGTCTGTTCTTGAAGTAAGTGAAGACTGGACAGAGAAGGCTAATACCATGGGACAATGTCACTAAAGTCTGCACTATCATGGAAATATGCAACACGCTGAGTTAGCATAACTGAAATTTCACATGGTAGCACAAAAAAGCATTTCCTAAAAGCTTTTCTCAGCACAATACAATTCTTCTAATGTCATTTTGGTAGTGTCACCTAGATGTGTGTTTTTGGTTTTCAATAGATAAATAAAACCCCATATTTGGTTCTCTGACTTCATAACAACATCTATTCAAGTATCATCAGCAGAGTTAGACTATTGAATTTCCCATACTTTAATAAATATTTTCTATTTAACATAAGAAATCCACCCATGCAATAAAGGTTACACAGTCAAGAAAGCAATGGGTCATCCACATTGTAGTATACACATTCTTTAGACAACCAAGACAAAAATATTGTATGACATTTCTGTGTGACACAGTGTGGATGAGAGATGGGGAGCCATAGGTTCACTATGACATGTTTCCTTACAACAACAAGGCTTATATGATCAAGCTGTCTGTCTGTGTCTCAGTCCTCCCACAGGTACCTGAACTTACTGAACAATTTCAACTAAATCAGAGAGGGTTAAGATCTTTTTCAGTTGGTGAAGCTTTTGTAATGTTCAGTTTCCCACCTGCTAGCCCTCTGAAAGATATCAGAGTAGAAAAACAATCCCTTTCAGGGGAAAAAGCAAGTCAAATCAGGTAGTTTCAGGTTGCTATTAAAATGTGATATGGTTCTACTGAAAATAAACCAAGATCAACCTACAAAATGAAACAGAGACTTTGTTGACTATTGTTTACAACACTAGCTTTTGGAGAAACATAGGCCTAACTTTATTTTGCTTTTGACATGTTTAACATTTGCTCCTTGTGTTCCCACACTCATTCTTCCCAGTTACTCATGGACTGCTCTAAGGCAGGACCTAGATCTCCTTCCTATTTCATTAGCTAGCTGAAGCAATTCCCAGTCATACCAAGCATGAACACACTCTCCTACTCTGTGACTGCCTTCGCTGACAGGCCAGCCGGTGATTTCATGAGAATATTAGAAGTGTCTTTATTATTAATCTTTCTAACTTAAATAAAATATTTCATAGTAGACTATTTGCCTCACACTTTTATAAATATTTTATACAATAGGCTACAGATTGGACTATGTCTGTCTAAGACAAGGCAAGTAAGAGCAAAAATTTCTGTAAAATTATTCCTCTGAGCTGTGATTTACAACTGCATATGAAGCTGTGGACTATGTTTGAGGGCCAGCAAAGGTCATCCTAAGAACATACCTATGGGTCTAAATGTACTAGTTGGAGATTGATACCTTTCCTAGAAAATTTCTGGCTGAAACCAAAAAGGAATTTAAATCCTCTGGTCTAAAACAGAGGAAGATGGGAAAAAATGTTGCCATTGCTGATGCCCTGTATGCTACTTGTAATCCCAACCTGTAGGAAATTAACAGTAAGAGACACAAGGAAAATGCTAGAGCAATGGCCATGTAGCAAAAGACCCAGACAGGAAAGAAAGATTTTCAATGGCTTATAATATGGCTAGCTCTAAACAAATCACTGTCCTTTCACCAAGTACACACCCAGAGGAAGAGTGAAAAAACATAACACCCTGGCCATTATATCACCCCACTGAAAGCCCTGCCATGTGCAAGTGCCAAAGCTTTTCAGCTGAAGGGTATTGGGAAAGCACACCAGAGAAGAGGAACCATGAACACTTCTGTTGCCTGACTCAAGTCTGACTTATAAACTGTATCATCAAGAAACAGCATCAGTAGGTTCCCCAAGAACCTAGCACACACCTATGGCACACTGACAGGAGTCTGAAACTCAGCCTGGAATGAATTTGTCTGTTTCCGTGCAAATATCTGGTACGCACCTTCCAAGCACACAAATTAGCCATGTTTCCTACAAAAAAAGATTTATTTCTCAACCCAAATTTATGTCTGCCTACCTGTGTTTCATCCAACACATATGTTCATTGCTATGTGTTAACCTGAAAGATATGCAGCTTCCAGAAATGATCTGCAGGTGCTTTCCTTTATCATGAAAGAAATTGCCCTCTGTTGTAATACCCTTTTTTCCTGCTGCAGCAATAGTATGGCTTAGAAATACAAAAAATCCTCTTCACCAAATGATACATAGATGCAAACCATCTGAATGAATAATCTAAAATACACCTGGTATGGAAGATATTAACTTCAGTACAAGTTCTAACTTCTACAAAGGACACCACACAGTTTTACAAACCTAGGAACAGGGCAAGATCTGGGGCAGGGCTCCTGCAAATGAATAGACTGCTCAGCTGAGCCATGGACTACTTCGGCATTTTCTTTCCTGATGTTGCACAAAAAGACTTGAGTATACACCCCAAGGCTTTTTATTTTGCTTCCTTGCATCTCTTTGAGTTGGCAATAAGCCTGAGCCTCAGCGTTCCTCAAGTAAAATCAAGAAAACATGTTTTTGAAGTGTATGAGTATTTCTTTTCGTCACATTGAAAAAGCAGAGATGGAGGAGTCAAAAAAAGGAGTGTGACTGAAATTTTGAATGGTTTACCATGGTATTCCTTAATATCAAGGGAGGAAGGTGTTAAATAACTGGTGCAGGAGCATTTCTCTTTGTTAACACACACAATATCTGAGATTTTGCTGCTTGCTGAGATGTGGAATCCCTCCCACTTGTCCCAGCAGCTCAGAGTCCTGACAGAGGAGGAGATGGAGAAAATAGCAAGTGAAGAGCAGCTGTGATTTTTCAAGCATAGTTTCCATTTGTTCCGGATGCCCATAGCAAAACCACCTTGATTTTTGGCAGTAATCAGCCTGAACATGTTTTCTTCAATCTTTTTCATGGTGTGACAAGACACGTTAATGGAAGAAGGCAGCATGCCCATGCACACTAGGCTGCCCTGATGTTGCCTAATCTCCACAGATACCCACCCAAGCCAAGTGCGCAGAAACTTTCAATCTTTTTCCAAGAATCTTTTTCAACTGGACTTCAGGACTTGCTTGGCCATGCTCTAAGAGCTTATACTTGAGCCTGAGGATTGGATTTATGTCTGATCAAGACCTGCTAATGAAACAAAGGAAATGACCCCTTGGATCAGACCAATGAACATTTCACTCCATGTTTGCCCACAGTGGAAAATAGAGAGGATTCTAGCAATGGTGACATAGGACAATCAGTAACAGAGCATCCTGATCATCCTGGAGGTTTCTTTTTGAATTCTTGCTTTGGGACTCACATGCATCCCATTCGACTGGAGTTTTTCTTTTAAAATAGGTTGGATTGCCATGGTTTAAAGAGTTTGCATTTGTTTGATTTGTCTTACTGGAATTTTTCATTTCACAACATTTGTTCTCTCCTGCTTTGCTCATTTCTGTTAGGTTGTTTAATTCATGCTGCCTATATTTTTGTTATGGTTCCTTATATTGTTGCCATGCTGAAAGTAATCTGAATTTCTTCCTTTCTGCTTAACTCCTCAATTTGTTACATTCTTTGCCATTTAAAGACCTACTCTCAGAAAATCAGGCGGATAGTTTCTGGTGCAGGCAACTAACTCTAATGAGAAAAGAGATTCTGCTATGAGGGTAAAGGTTTTGGAGAAAGTTCTCCTAAATGACCAATTCCCTTTTTTAGTTAAGCAATATAAATCTAGGAATCTCTACAAACACAGACCACATTACACCACTTAAAACAAAAAAGGGAACAAGCACTTGCATATTTAATCCCTCGGAATCTTTTAAGAGGATCTCCTTTCCTAACCCACCACAACTATCCCAACATCCTACGCAATCATAAGCTGCTGCACTGGTCTTTGCTTTGCCCCATTCAGAGCAGTTTCATTCAATTTTTTGCACATGGGATGAATTCCACAGAATCAAAGTTTGCCAGAAGGACAGATTTCTTTTGAACCTGGGATGAAAGAGAAGGAACAGAATTTAGTGTGCCTCTGATTACAGCCACCATGACAGTTCATATGTGTAGCAATAAAAATAACCATAAACCCACCTAATCATTAAAGTAAAGCAAACAATTCCTCTCTGTATCATCATACACAGGTACTAGAGTTGCTAATAAACAAGGAAGAGCACTGAGGCACTGGAGGAGCATCTTTCCTATCTCCACAATTTCTTAAACAACTTTAGAGGCATATTTTTATTAAGTATATGCAAGGCAGATGATCTTAAACCTCAAAAAGAGTCTGTATAATAATTGTGTGCTCTTCTAATGCTCTCCAAAGACCTATTCAGAGTCCATTCTGAAAGACAATAATATATCAAGAACTTCTGCAAACTTCCTCCTAATGAACACATGCCAATTTGAGACCAAGAATTCTGGCCTCAGAGGACAAAATAACCACTGCTCTTAGTCTCTGGGTGTTTTGCTACTTTATTTCAGAGTGATTCAAAATCTAATTAAATTTCTAAACTCTAATGAAATTACAGAAGAAAAATCATTTAGGATTATATTATATACAATTACTCACAGCTGAAAATTACAGTTAGCCTCTTTCACCAGGATAGGGTCTCCTGAGAAATCCTTGTTATTCATATAACATATAAATCTGACATCACTCCACTATTTACAGGTCGAAGGTAAAAGCAGAATTAATTAAACATATATATCCTGCCCAGTGGCTGAATGGTGGAGAGTAGCAGAGGAACGGCTGATAATGATGACTATGGTGGAAACCACATTCCCCAGTTTGGTCAAGAGACAGAATAAACCTATTGCAAAGCAGGATTTTATTAAGCCTGACTTTTTCTGGTCAGTGCTTTTGCTTACTGGAGGTATGCTATGAACAAAACGAGTGAAGCATATGTGGTCAGCTAGCTGAGCTATCTGAAGCATTTTGTGGAGAAGTAGCAACAGAATAAACCAAGCAGCTTTAGAGTTCAGCCAAATGTTTAGTTTAGATGTTTAGTTGCTTCTCTGAAGTAAGTCCCCTGAGACCACTGGCTTGGGCCAGGGTAAAAAATAAAAGAGAAAGGGAAAAAAAAAAAAAGAAAGGGAGAAAAAGGCAAAATTAAAACCAGAGAAAAATAAAAAAGAAAGGGAAAAAAAGAAAGGGAAAAAAAAGAAAGAGAAAAGGGGGAGGGGAAAGAGAGAGTTGATGCTCATACTGTCCCTTCCATAAGAGTTTCTCAGGAGCCTTAGGGCATGGGATCATTTGCAGACAAAACACAATGGGGCATGAAAACACTGTGGGTTTCTTACACGGATCTTTTCTATCTTGCTTGGGCAGATTCTTGTTGGTTTTAGTGTTTTCCACTCTGAACCCAGAGAGAGCCAGGGACAGTGAAAGAGCAAAAATGAATTACACAAACATGCATGTGTGCACACAAACACTCACAATAGGTCCAAGCGTTAAAAAATATATCACATCGACTACACTCAACCAGTTTTACCTATTCTTCATACAGCAGAATAGGCAAGGAAGTGAGGCCACCTCAGGGGGCACATGGGTCACCTCTATTTATATTTTTAGTGCCTCAAGAGTCTTATTTGTTGGCTAACACAGTGTTTTGCTTAATCCTCCACAAACACCTGGTAGTCATAAATACAATTTTGCACACACAGCTTGTCAGAACAACTAAATGTTTGTGAACATCCTGCTCATTTGCAGTCACATTTTCCCACCAAGGTAGCCATACATATGCAGTCACCGGCATTCCTTATGGACTATAATGGTCCCATTAAAAAACAGATTTCCGGAAGGAGGCTTTGTAAGTGTAATTTACTCAGCAAGACAGATGTTTCATCCAGCCTTAAGATGCAAGATTCTGTTGAGACCAGATTGCTCAGACATTCCCTCATCAATAGCAGGAAAAATAAGTATCCAAGAGTTTTCTCTCTGAAAACCTCTCACTTAAAATGTGTTTCAGATTACTTTGGTTGGTGTATATAAGTATCTACATGAGATGAAGGCACCAGACAGCAAAGGATTATTCTAAAGCAGGAAGGTACATACAGAGGCAAGAAGTAAAAGCAATAGAGACCCTCCAGAGATCTCTGCTGCAAAAAAAATGGGCTCATGCCCTTTGAGCCCTGCTTTTCCGAACAATGGACCTGAAATGAGTTGGGAGGAATGAGTTCACTCAGCAAAAAGGGCTAATATACTTGTATGCTTTGCTGTCATTCATTTTTGGGACAGGTTAATCTGTTTGAAAGATGAATTTTCCTGAAGAAAAATCTCTTCTTTGATTGTGGTTCAAAGAATAAATTTGACTTCTGTCAGAAGCATCACCTGCTAGTAAGTTCCTGCTTTTTAGTCCCTACTTTGGCAGGACATTATTCTTAGGTATAAATTCTTTTCCAGGAACTGGCTTGCAATGGTTTTGTAGCCATGGTAGATTTTTTTCCACGCCACTCCTAAAAAGCTGATTATGAAAGGGAAATGTTTAGCCAAGTACTCCTCTAGATGTTACAATGGTATTCCTATTGAATTCAAAAAAATACTGCAGCATTGATAGAGACTGCCTTAAAAGGTTCTCCTTCTAAGACAGAAAATCCACTTGCATGTCCATGGATTTAGAAGACATGAGGAAAGACCAACTAACTGTGGTAGGACTTCTTCAATTTTTAATAAATAAAGGTTAGTGTTTAAAGGCACTTTAGAGAGCAAAGCAACTGAACTAGGCTGCAATTGCTGTTCTCTTCCACAGAACAGCTTCAAGTGAGCATTTATTTATACGTCTAGCTGAAACCGAGAAAGGGGAACTCCTGTTTGCAAATGTAACTGCTCAGGATGTGGCTGAAGTTTTCCAGTATAGTCACATGACCAGATGTCTGGGGTTGGTTTTGTTTTCATATTTTTTAAGAAGACACTGTGGAAGACCTAAATTCATAAAATTGGGGGCAACTTCTGTGTCAGAACTTCACAATGACCTTAACAAGCTGGGTATCAGTGCTACTGGCGTTTCTTCTCTTACGTAAGTCATCTATCATATTTCTTTTCAATCCTTTTTGAAAGCTTTTTCTTTTCCCTGAGCTTGGTGGGGTTATTTATTTTGCAGCCTAGTTTTATGTATGAAGTTTAAAACTTTGCTTAGAACTCTGTTTCTTGGAGAGAACATTTTTTGAGACAGTGAGTTATTTTGCTGAGTTTTCTCAGCTAGCATTTCCTAGACTGAGTGCTAAAGGGTCTGCTGTGTGAATTCAGAAGATACCGTGAACTTCATTATCTGCATCCTTGCAGGTTAGATGGCAGAGATGCTGAATGTCCTGTTTGGCACTGTGTAGAAAACAGTACTTCTGTAGAGTATAAGAAAAAATTTGATCAATGTGCATGTTGTCTGCAAACCACCTTTGGTCTTTGCAACTCTCTCTCACAGAACCGGATACTTCTGACTCATTCTGGTTCTAATGCTTCCTGCCAGCCCAAACCATGGCTTTCTCTCAATTTGCTTGTTATTTCACAGTTACGTCCAACTTGTGCAGGGAAGAACTGGGGCTCATGGATAGCAAGTGTCAGCAGCGGTCATATAAACACTGGGATTAATGTAGACTAATGGGAAGGATGGGGCAGGCAGCAGCCACGAAGGCACAAGTTTACAGTGGTTACTGAAGTCTCTGAGACACTAAGTAAGACTCATCTTTACCTAATGAACACCTCCCACACTATCCTACTTCATGCAGAAATTCATACAAAATCATCACCTACTCTTGGGGAGTCCCACAAGGGCAGTTTGCTCCTGCGTGGGGCATACAGACCAGCTACTCTTGCTTGCATCCACTGGGTACCTGATCCTGCCTCAGCTTCTTTGAGCAAAGCTATCCATAGATGTACAGCAGTGCTTTATCCTCTTGTAGTCCTTCTCAGGGTACACACAGGATGTTGTCGCTCTCACTATCCTATTTGTTGGCCTTTCAAGCCCTCTGCATCTTTCTATTGACACTTCCAAGTCTCCAGAGAAACAGAAACTGTCCACCACACAGGACATAGATAACCAGCCATTCTTACAGGTGTGGAGTCAGCAACATCTGCTCCTCACTTACTGACTAGTTACTGATCACCAATCAAATGACACAAGTCCCATTAGTACAGCAGCATTTCCTTAGATCAAAGAGATGCAGATTCAAGGGCAGCAACACATGCTCCATAGCAAAAGGCACTTTGCAATAGATAAAAGGAAAATTAATCAACATTCCTCCAACTGACACATGGAAAGGTGCAGGCAAACTATACACCTTAGATGGAGGGCTGCCTGGCAAAGACTAGAGCTCAACAATTTTCATCTCCATGTAAGAGTGGTTCCTGTCTTCATCTATTGCTACAGAGAAGGATTTTGCCTCTAATTTGAGGACCAAGGAAGGACTTAATTTACCTGGATGCCACCAGTGCCTATCTTATGAAATTCATATGTAGCTGGGAATTTTGCTACAATAAATACCAGCCAAAATACATCTTTTAATAATGTTTTTCACGAAAGATGTCCAGCAGTCTCATTGCCAGTAACCTCTTTGCTACCATGGGCATTCCTTATTTGACTCTGGAGTTGCTCAGACATCCATTGTGAGCCCCCCTTTTTACAGCCTATCTCAGGGTTCCCCAGATACTTGCTTCCTTTCCCATTTGCTGCCGCAAAGAGAAATGGTCCTGAACCCCGGGCTGCTGCAGTGTCACAGGATCAGCCATTATGTGCTGTGATGAGGAGAAATCTGAGATGGGGAGGAAAGGAGAAGAAAGTCACATGGAAGCAGAAGGCAGTGAGCAAATGGACTAAAGCAAGTGCTGTGCACCGAGGAAGGTGAGGCACATACTGCCGTTTGTTCCTGCAGGTTATGTCTGGGAGCTGCTCACACTATCTAATAAAGTGGGAAAGTGAGCTATTCCTGTTCCCTGATCTTATGTGCAAACTGCATACTGCACCACTTTCCTCACTGTGCTGACCTATGGGAAAGGCACCCCGTGAGCACAGCTACATAGCAGAGGGCACAGGGAGAACAGGACGTCCCTCAGTGCAGCTCAAAAGCTGTTTTCTGCTTTGCTCAGTGTTGTGTGCCATCTGAGGAGGGCTAAACCACCCCAGGGATACACTGGATCACAGACCAGGACTCTTAGCCCAGTCCCAGCATGGCGTATTTATTTGCAGGTCCACTACTGTATCAGGAGCTCTGCTCTGGAGGAGGTAACCACAGTGGAAGGGGACTGTAGCAGGCAGGAAGAAGTAAAAGCTCCATAAACTGTGTGCCTGGCTCCAGCATACCACACCAAACCCAGCTCCTCAGGCAGGCTGCCTCAGCACAACCACGCTTATTCTTTCTCTGTCCCCCCCACCTCTAATGCAGGACCTGTCTAGTCTGCTGTCTCATTTCCAGACTCTGCGAACATCAACATACACAGAAACATTCCACAGCCAGTTAGAGATGCAGCCCACACCTTTCACCAGCTTTCTGGTGCAGCCAGGGCCCCAGAGAGCAGATCCTTATTATAGTGCACGTTGCGTGCTATGCCTGAGCCGGGTACATAAGAGAGGTGAGAAAGCACCATCAGTTATGCCAAGACCCTTTGCAAAATGATTCATGAGTCACTCAAGTATAGATACTGCATTCGCCTGCAAGTCTCTTCCACCCAGAAGCAAATATTCTGCAAGTCCAGCAGACTTGTTCAAGATGTGGGAGTTCGTCTAAATACAGTGATAAGGGGCCAGGAATCTAGCACTGGGACTAGAGCACTCCAGAATTAAGGCATAATTTCTAACCTCTCTGTAGCAGGAGATTTGTGTACATCCCCAAAAGAGCTAAATTGAAGATGGGATCTGGTTCAAACAGCAACACATGTGTTTGATTTAGTCAACCCATTTGTAGTGGTTTAAGCCCCTCAGCCACACAATTTGCTCACTCACTCCTCCCTCTTTCTTCCCTCTGCTCCTGGAGGGGTCGGGAAGGAGAATCAAAAGAATGCAACTCCCACAGGTTGAGATAAGAACAGTTTAGTAACTAAGGTATAACACAAACC
>JANRGW010003195.1:0-28260 GCA_024733675.1 Psilopsiagon aymara | reverse complement strand
GGTGAGGCACTGGAATGGGTTGCCCAGGGAAGTTGTGAATGCTCCATCGCTGGCGGTGTTCAAGGCTGGGTTAGACAGTGCCTTGGGTGGTATGGTTTAGTGGGAGGTGTCCCTGCCCATGGCAGGGGGATTGGAGCTGGATGATCTTCAGGTCCTTCCCAACCCTGACTATTCTATGATTCTATGATTCTATACATTAAAAATTACACATGTAGGTAAAAAGGATTAGGAAAATTTATTTTTCATTGAATGTCTGACTTTTGCCTAGATTCATCACACACTGTATATCACATTTTGGTTGAAGAGATGGAGCACTCAGAGCATGGGGGATTCTAGGCACTGTCTTCATGTGCAAGCAGTCAAATTAGAATTTATATGGTATTTCTAGAACAAACGTAGCTGTGGCCCAAGTTACCCATTAAACTGCCTCTGACAGTGTCCCATAGTTCTTCTGGACTAAACCATACAATGCAGGTTATTGAACAGCATGATCCCCTAGAATCAGTGCTCTTTCCTGGCTAATGCTGTGATGTCCCTGTCTCAGATCATTGCCATCAAAACAGCCTCAACCCAAGTTACTGTAGATATTGGTCCCATCCACACAGGCCTGACCCTGCTCTGACTCATGAACTTTTCTTGGTCTTTGCAGTGCTCCTCTATTGACACATTCCATCAGCTGTGTGAACAGAGCACAACATGCCATCAGTTGTAATTCAGTTTATTCTTTAGGGGTCATACGGCCTGCAGTCACTTCACACACAATGATTCTTGCTCATTTTGCTGTCGCGGCTCCTGAGTGTCAGTAAGCGTTGCCAATCTGAAGACTGCTGTTTCAACACCAGTGCTCTGATGTCTGGTCCCCAGTGTGAACTGATACCTCACATTGCTGGACATATGGAGCTGGAGATCCTCGCAAGGAAAGCTGGCCACACCAAGAGGTTTCTTTTGCACAAGGAAAGCTTGTTCCACCTTCCCATCTCTCATTCTCCTCTTCGTTCTCTGCCTCCATTTTCCTCATCCCTTCTCTTTCCTCTCTGTATATTCATTGGGAGCAAGACACATGAAGAGGACAGTGGAACTGAGTGAGGCAGCAGTAATGGTGCTCAATGAGGTGACACATGGCATTGCCAAGTGATGCTAGCGGTAGTGCTTGGACCATGCCAGTGCTCCTTTTCTATTGCCCTCTGTTTCTTACACACCGTGGCTCCCTCTGATGCCAAGCTATGGATTTTCTGAAGGGAAAGATGGAAAACAGCTGGGAGGGGTGAATGGCACCTCAGGTCAACTTGTGCACCGTGCAAACAGCAACCACATGTGTTGAGGTGGCAGAAACAAAGCAAGGAGAAAGGGTAGTGCTGCAGAAAAGCACAGGGAGGCTGTTAGAAGTGGCTGTCGTGTCATCTAGAAGCTCCCCGCTGCCTGGATGTTGTCCACAGGAGCCCACAGCATGTTGTCATCAGGCCTCTCAGCTCGGAGGGGTCCCTCAGGAGCATACTGCAGGCTGTGGTGTGGGCTTGTCCTTCATAGTGGGGAGCAGTGCTTACAATGCATCCAAAAAGAGCACTTCTGCTGCAGAAAGAGTAGCTGGGTTTAAGCCAAAAAGGTTTTTAGTTCCGGGTTTTGGTTTCTTTAAAGTGAGTGTTTCAGGTTTTTTTTTTTTTGGTGTGTGTGATTTGGTTTTGTTTTGGTTTGTTTTTAATATTTTCAATATATCTGATCCCATAACATTTGCTGCTGCCACCACATGGTGCGACATTACTTGACAGTTGCGAACAGCCCTTTGACTGGGCTCAGGAAATCTGAATTCCATTTCTGGATCCCCTCTTCACCTCCTGCTCTCTGATCTTCAGCATATTGCTTTGTTTCTCTCTGTTCCCTGCCATCCTTAGACCTTGTAACGTAGCAAACAGGAATGAACTCCCACAAATTAGAGAGGTGGCTTTTCAGTCCATTTAAAAATAACTATTAAAGAAACATGTGTAACCTCCTGAATTAATTTGTCTGCTTTTGCCATCAATGTAAATTTTTCTTTTCAAATAAAAACGTTTTGAATAATGCAAATTATCCATTAAAATGCAAGCTGCATGTACTTGTTGCTGCTACATTGAAAGCATATAAAACCCATGAATTGGTGAAAGTCATCAGCAGAGACGACATTCAGAATGCTGGTTTGGGCATTTTAGTAAGATTGAGATTTCCATACAAATACAGCTTTTCACAAAATAGACATTAACAAAAGATGCAATAAACGATAAAGATGTAATTCAGTGTGTCCAAATAATATGATGTGAGAATTCACCTCATTAAATAAAAGGACAAATGTACATGGAACTGTGTATATTTTCAGGTAAATGTTTTATTGAGATAGTATACCTCCCAGTTTATAGCAGAGATAAAATGACAAGTTGGAAGCTAGCAAGCAGAGCTAACTTCAAAGCTGAACAGACTGCTCAGAGCCTTGTCCAGCTGAATTTTGTAACAGTCAGCAAGGATGGAGAATCCACAACCCGTTTCAGTGGAAACCTGAAGACGGAGAATATTGTTCTGACATCAGATCGGAAAATCCTTTGTCACAGCTTTCATCAGTTGCCTGAATTATTCTTGCTTGTTCACCCCTGCACACAGTCTGTCTCCATTTCCCCTGCAATATTCCTGCAGACTATTGCATAAAATAGCAAGAAAAAACATTTAATTCATAGAATCAACCAGGTTGGAAAAGACTTGTAACGTCGCCAAGTGCAACCTTAACTCCAGCACTGCCAAGCCACCACTAAACCAAGTCACTGAGGGCCTCATCTACACAGTGTGTGAGCACTTCCAGGGATGGTGATTCCACCACTGCTCTGGTCAGCCTTTTCCAATGCCTGAACACCCTTTCTGTGAAGAGATTGTTCCTAATATCCAATCTGAACCTCCCCTGGTGCAGCTTGAAGCTGTTTCCTCTTGTCCTATTGCCCGTTACTTGGGAGCAGAGACCAGCTACCTCCTGTCTCCATCCTCCTTTCAGGGAGTTGTAGAGAGTGATGAGGTCCCTCCAGAGCCTTCTGCTCTCCAGGCTAGACACACACACACACGCACACACAAGCACAGAGTTCCCTTGGCCATTCCTCATCACACTGTGCTCCAGGACCTTCACCAGCTCTGTTGCCCTTCTCTGGACTCACTCTAGCCCCTCAGCGTCCCTCTTGTAGCGAGGGGCCCAGAACTGAATACAGGATTCATGGTGCAGCCTCACCAGTGCCCAGTACAGGGTCACTGCCCTGGTCCTGCTGGCTATGCTATTGCCAAAGTCAGCTCTCCGGAAGTTGAAGGTGAAGGTTTTGCTGACCTTCTTCCCGACTTCTCCAAGGATTGAAAGTTCAATCATTTCATGATCACTTTGCCCAAGACAGCCTCCAAGCATCACATCACCCACCAGCCCTGTGTTTGTGAACAGCAAATCCAGGCAGGCATCTCCCCCAGCTGCCTCATTCACCAGCTGCATTAGGAAGGTATCTGTCTTCCACACCCTCCAAGAACCTCCCGGATTGTTTCTTCTCTGCTGTGTTGAACTTCCAGCAGACATCTGGTAGGTTGAAGTCCCCCAAGAACGAGGGTAAGCAATCGTGAAACTTCTCCCAGTTGTTTGAAGAGCACTTCATCTTGTAGCTTCATCCTGGCTGGGTGGTCTATAACAGACTCCTACCAGGATATCTGCTTGGTTGGCCTTCCCACTGATCTTCACACACAGACATTCAGCCTTCTCACTTACAACATTGAGTTCAAGGCAGTCAGTGCACTCCCTGGCATACAATGCAATCCCACCACCACCTCTTTTTCCTTGCCTATCCCTTCTCAAGGGTCTGTAGCCATCCATTACATCCATGCTACCCTACGGTTCTTGTCTAGTGAGCCTGGTGTTATCCCTCTCCCCCTTCAAGCCTAATTTAAAGCACTCTCTATAAGCCCTGCTAACTCCTGCGCTGTGACCCTTTTCCCCTTTTGAGACAGGCATACCCCACCTCCTGCCAGCAGGTCTGGTGCTGTATAAACTGACCTATGGTCAAGACACACAAAATTCTTGCCTTGACACCAAATACACTTCATACAAAGCCTGAGTTTTATTGCAAAACAGGGAATTTTAATTGCTACTGTTAATTATCTTCCTTTGGAGAACTGTGTTCAAAAATTGGGGAGCATGACAAAAATCAATGGTTCAATTAAAGGATTTACAGCGCATGCCCTTGAAGCAGGACGCTGTCTGTGCTCATACAGCATCTACTTCTTGCATACTACCTTCTCAGCCTGAGGCCACTTTCAATTTCTCTGCCTTGGGTTTGGTAGCCTTGGGTGTCACTGTTTTGCCCTTAGCTGTATCTTTGCCTTTTTTGGTCTGTCAGCTTTCATATTCTGTAAGCTCTTTATTGCTTTCTTGGCCATTGTGGCTGCCAGTTTCTTGGCTTTCCTTGGGTTTTCCTTCACAGCCACATCTAATCTGGGCTTCTTGGGAATGCCAGTCAAGGATCAGGTGGTTCTTGACCTTTGCTGCCTTCTTGACACCTTTCTCTTGGCTTGTTGAGTTCAAAGGAACTAGAGATACCAAGTCCTCTTGTGCTGCCCTTGTCCAGGCTCCTGAGCCTCAGCCTGGTCCTTCTGTACTGTGTAGACTTCAGTTCCCTTTTACAGAGTGGTGATATAAAATTCTTCTGTGCTTCCTGGAGACAGTCATCATCCTCATAATCAGCCTCCCTGGAGACTGGGGGCTTGCAGGGTTTGGATGCTTCTGCCACCTTCTCTGGCTTCTTAGCCAATGACTTAGAAGCTGGAGCAGCAGTGACACATGAAGCAGCAGCAGTTCCTTCAAACATGATATCATAGCCTATCAACGTGACATCTTGACCAAGGTTTTGGTTTCACACTGATGCAGATATCAGCATGCCATCTCTTGTATTGGGTGCCTTGTATATACAAAGCCTTTCCATGTTGAAGGCATTCCTGTGGAGCTTACTGCTCTGGCTGTTTGCTTGTAGCACCAAACTCTGATGGTATTAGAAAACACCCACTAGAAAATGCCTACACCTCATTATGTCTGTTGTCTGGCACCCAAATGGCACAAATCAGCTGGAGCAAGCTGTGCTGGCCATTATGAATTAACAAATCAAACCTGTTTTCTTCTGCATCCTAGACCTAGCCTCCAGCCTGCTCCTTGCTGTATAGGAAGGGTTCAAAACAACTTCTTTTCTGCCTGGTGCAGTGTGAATGTAGTCATTCCTGAGACTCTTTGCATAAACAATGGCCACAAGTCACTTTTCATCAGCTCTGCTTGAGCCCAGCACCACCATCATATCATTTCCCTTGGTTCTGTTTTCCATCAGCTGTTACCTTTGTAGTTTCCCTTTGTTTTGGTTTAGGAAAGGCATCTGAAGTCTTCACAGTCTCTGCAAGCCCTTTTGCCATTCCTGTTCCCTGAGAGCCCCAAAGGGCACTGCTCCAGGGTACATGTTTGCCTCTCCAAAAGCTCTGTGGTTTTTGGTCTTGTCTCCAGTTTTACAAGTCAGGATGGGACCACACTAGCCATCTTAAAGTAAATGTGCCTGTGCCATACCCTACTTGCATGTGCACAGAAATGGTGGAAGATGAATGGACATGGTTTCCCCTTGTTGAATAGAGACAGAGCAAAGGGAAATTGAGTGTTGTGTATGTGAGCGCAAGAGTTGTATGTTTTACTGTGATATAGTTACTTTGGGGCAACATCCCTCAGCAATTATTTCTGGGAAGCACAAGCAATGCTGCAAGTATTGTCTAAAGGCAATGGGCACCAGTGGGTTAAAATTTCTGATAATAATAGTGCTTCATCAGTAGTTTTCCAGAGTCTTTATTTTCCCTTCAGATTCTTCTTCTTTCTGTCCTCTCTTTTTTAGGGGCTTCTACCAGCCTTTTCAACCAAGCAGAATCCATGCTTTCGGCTGGGACATGAAAGGGTAAACTCTGTGGAATTATCTGGGAAAGTTCCACACCCGTGGATACCCTCTCCTGCCTGGAGAGCTAGCTCAAGTGTGTCACAGCTCCCACCTCACTGCTTGCAGCAAAAATCTGGGAGCTTCCTATGTGGCCATGGCTTCCTATGTGGCCAGTCATGGCAGTGCACTTGCAGGAAAGGAAGACAGCAGTGATACCACAGCAAAGGAGGAGGTCCTCATCATGCAATGACAATCCCTTTCCCCCTGTTTTCCATCTCTTCAATGGTCTCAGGGTGGCTTTCCCATTTCACCCCCATTCACAAGAACACTGGCACCCTGGAAAGGCCCAGGATGTCAGGCAGAGACCCTGATTTTACTGTCTGGGACTTTGACATGAGGGAATAGAGATTAGTGGTCACAGCCTTCTGGATGTGGTCAGTGATGAGAGCATAGAAGCAGCTCTGAAGTTTGGGGGGAGAAAGACAAGAAGCAGCAAGGCTATCTTGAATCTTCTGAAAATGCTTGCTTTGTTGATAAGAAAGCTTTGTAAGATGCAAGAACACTGCTCATGAGGACTTCCAGCCAAGGAAAGCTTGCACAACTGCAGAGAACTCAATGTGTGAAAGCAAGAGGAACATGCAACATGTTGCTCTTTAGTGAGCTACCAAGCACTCCTGTCCCAGCTTCTTCAGCAAAGGACTTCTCTCAAAACAATAGGGAAATTAAAATCTGGATTTACCACCCAAGCCCCACTTGCAAGGTCTTTGCACCAAACAGCATGAGCTGCAGCAACTGCACAAACAAGAGCTAATAACAGGCAACTTTGGTCTGTGAAACCATAACCACAGCTAGAAGGTGAGTCTCATTGTGAAAAACTGCGGTGCAAAACTGAGTTTCTCTCTGTGACTTGCAGATGATTGCAGAGATATGGAGCCAGTGACTTCCATTAAGGAGGGAGGAGATGTGACTGGGAGTAGTGTCAGGGGTGCTCAGACCAGGGGGCTGAGCTGAATGACAATGGGGTAGCACCAGAACACAGCCTGCAGCTCCCTGGGCAGAAAAAGGGTGTCCTCCAGGTCTGTGCAGCACAGGGTCAGAACCCAAGCCTGATGGGCAGGGTGTGCTGGAAGCTGCGGCTGCATGCACTGCGCTGGGAAGCAGCAAGGTGCAAGCAGCTCTGGTGGGTGCTGCCCCACCTCCGGCTCTCAGCATGGGGAGGGCACATTCCGCTTTGATCTGTGTTTTTCTTAGTGTCAATGAGGTAAGCTGCAAACCGTGTCACAGCCTTGAGCTAGGCAAGGTGCCTGAGGACATTTAGTGCAAGTAATTGGACTTGGTTGCATTTTGTACCTGCCTTCCTGATGGGGAAGCCATTCACTAGGTCTCAAACTCCTCAACCCAATGTAGCTCCTTTCCTCGCTTCCTGATGGTGATCCAAGCAGGTGTCAGTCAAGGGATGGGACTGCTGCTGCGTAGAGATGTGGTGAGAAGAATTAATACAGCCCAGGAGAGAAAAAATTGTGGGGTCACACAGATAGGATTAAGAACCATTAGTTCCTGTAGGGACCCTAGGCTGAGCTAGCAGAGAGGTTAAGGGCAGGAATGAGAGACACTCACAGAACTGTGGTTGAAAAGTGTGTAGTCAATTCAGTAGTTTCACCCTAATTTGCCTTATCCCCCGGGACCAAAACAAGCTCAACATTGGAACAAAAATAAACCACGAGTCAAATCTCCAGGTAAAGGTTTTGCAGTACAAGCCTGGAAAGCCAAATTATTGGTAAAACACATAATAACATGTAATCTTAGTGCAACCAAATGCCCTCAGTTCTGCGTCGGCAGCATTATCTACCATCCTGCAGCATGAAGCAGTGCACAGTGCAGGGGCCCGGGTTTCATAACCCCACTCTGCCAGCAGCACTCCCACACATCCTGAACTCCTGCCTTCTCTCCTTCCCACTTCCCTCTCATGACCTAGGATGCCTGCTCTCATCTAACTTCCACGCAGCCTTAGTGGTATTCACCCCACAGTGCTTTAGATTTGCATTTGCAACCCCTCCACCACATGCACCCCCTCTTGATGTCTACCTCAAGCAGACCCCATACACACCCTCACAGCTTTCATATATCTCTGTAGTGTGGAATGTTCCACACCACGAAAGGCAGTGCTTCGTCATGCAACTGCTGAAACCTTCTCCCCAGTCTTGGCATACACAGCTGTGTCACAAGATGAGTTGGCAGCTCTAGGGACAAGGCCCCTCGCCCCATGTCCTAGACAGCAAGCTGCCTCTACATCTAGTGCAGATGGGTTTTATACACACAGGGCTGGAGTAACGGGAGTGATCTGCCTGTCAGAGGCACCTGAGCAAGCATGTTACCTACGTGTTGCCACTTGGCCAAAATAGGGTGATGAATCTTTATGGAATGAACATAGAATATAAGGTAATATGTGTATAATAAATAAACACTTTAATCACAGAATAGTTAGGGTTGGAAAGGACCTTATCATCAATCAGGTTCCAACTCCCTGACATGGGCAGGGACACTTCACAGCAGACCATGTCACCCAAGGCTCTGTTGAGCCTGGCCTTGAACGCTGCCAGGGATGGAGCATTTACCACTTCTCTGGGCAACCAATTCCAGTGCCTCACCACCCTCACAGTAAAGAACTTCTTCCTTATATCTAACCTGAACTTCCCCTGTTCAAGTTTGAACACATTACCCCTTGTCCTATCACTACAGTCCTTGATGAAAAGTCCCTCTCTGGTATCCTTATGTTTAATATATGCTTATATGAAATAAGCATATTATATTACATGTTCTTACAATAAATAATCACATCAGCTTGTTTATTTGCCTGTGTCTAACTGCAAGGAGCTCTACCACTCCCCTGCTTGAGGTCCCTGTACAAGACAGTGTCAATGGTGCATCAGCACTTGCTCAGCAGAGAAAGTTTTTCTGCTTGAGGTTTTCTCTGGAGGAGAGGAGAAGCAGGTGTCTGCGTTTCTTGGGTTCAGCCTAAGAACCCACCAACTGGTGGTGCTGGCGCTTGTTTCAAAATGTGATTTCTGAGCAAAGTGTGAATGGAAAAAATAAATATGTATTTATATCGGCACCCACCAACACACGACTTCCTGTTGACTAAACAAGCAACTTCTCTGCTTTGGACTAAGTGATTAAGTTTAATCATTCACCACATTTGTGCTCTCTGAGTTCTGAGCAGTTTGCTTTCTGAATCTTTAGTAACAGTAATTGTGATATTTCTCCTCTCCCTCTACACCTGACCACTGCTTTTCAGCCTGTTGTCCTTTCTCTCTTGTTCAGACTTTAATACAGGGAATAGAGCCCTGAGCACAAGGAACCTTGAGAGATCGCATCCTTCTGTGATCCTGATAAGCTGGGCAGAGTCTCTCATTAGTTAACACTCCAAACACACCAGCACAGGCATCCTTCATAGCCTTTTCCAGTAGCCTTTAGCTGACCTGGGCTTTGGTTAGAAACAGAGATAGAGACACGTTCAGTATAATTATTTTTCTCTCCCACCCCCAGTTCCCTCTCCACAAAAGCTTGCATTGAGCAGAAAGGAAGGAAGAATGGAGCAGTCAGCATTTCTTCTCACATATTAGCTCCCCGCCAATATGGTCCCACCATATGCTGAAGATTTGGAAACTTCCAGCCCAAGGAAGCTGGACTAGCAGCCAACCCAGGGACCAGCAACTTTTCCATGGTTTTCCAAATTCCCTTTTTTATAACCAGAGCAGAGATAACATCTGCCAATGATCAAGATTTTGCCTTGGCAAGAGACTGCAGCTCCTGCTTTAGCAGAACTGCACGGGAGCTGAGGGTCCCTCTCAAAATGTCACCCCAGACTGGCTATGAGACCCTTAAAACACATCTGTGCCAAAACATTTCTGCGCTGGGGATTAGAGATAGAGGCAGAGAATTGCTGCCACTGACTTTGTGCGCTCACATCTCCAGTGCGGGGGAAGTTACCAGTCTAAACAAAGGGCATTAGAAAGCCTACATCAGTATTTAGACTTGAGAGCCCTGACAAAGATTGACATAGTTCATCTGTTCATCCCATCTGTCGAGAGCAAAGAGGCTCTCAACAATCAAGGAGAAGAGCTGATGTTTTAAACATGGAAGAACGAATTTCACTTACAGGCAGGACCAGAGGAACTAGTTTTATGTTTTATGAGACCTGACATGTTAAACCTTTGAGAAAATCATTATGCACAAATCTCATCTATGGGGAAGACCAGGCTGGCCATGGAGATATTTCTTGGTTCCTTTAGGAGCAGAAAATGTTCTGTAAAATTTCCTGCAAGCTTTTGGCTATGGAAATTAGGAGCCAGAACAAGAGTAAAGGTGAAGCTAGCTTAATTTACCTGATGAAATGCAAATGGTTGCGATCTCTAAGAAGCACATTTCCTGGGGTGTGCTGGGGTCTTATTTTCTTTTTTCTCTTTTTTTTTTTTTAATGTCACATGTAACAAAATCCTCCCTGCATTATCAAAAAAACAAAAAAACTAGTACGGAAGGGAGACAAAATGGTTCTTGGTCTGACCTAGAGTATTTGTCACAAGGTGCTGCTAGGGCAAACTGAAAGGGGCCACTATTGCATTAGCAGGAGCATCCTCTTTGACTTCATTAAGTAGGACAGGGATTCACAAGGGTCGCAGGCTCTTCTAGCTTGGGTCAAACACAAGGATCCAGATCCTCAAAGAAGGTAATTGTCACAACTCTTGAGACCAATGCAAAATGTGGGTACTTTGAGCATCTGCCCTGCCTGTCCACTTTTCCAGACAGTAGGAAACCCCAGCCATGGACCATGCAGGAGTGCTTCTCCTTTCCTAATGTGTGCCATGCCAGCCACTCTCAAAGACTCAAAGTGCTGAGCTAGAGACTCGTCTGCTATGTTCCTGCAACTCATCTCTCCTTTTCATGTTTTTGCATACGCTGGTTTCACACAGTCCTAGCGTGCTGGAAGCCAGTAAAATTAAGAAGTAAATCAAGCAGAGAAGAAACGAAGAACTACCCTAGCATGAGGTAAACAAAAGCCCTGCTGCTCAGCCATAGCACTGGCTGAGCTCTGCTTGGGGCAGACACAAAGCAGAATGTCTCTGGGCTGCCTCTTCAGCACCCTGCCTGGGCAAAGCCACTGCCTCATCCCTTGGCTGTCCTTCAGCCCTGCCGAGGGTTTGGGTGCCCAGGCAGGCTCTGTGGGGCAGTGGTGGAGCAGAGCCAGGGTGGCAGAGAGCAGTGTTGGTGGAGCAAAGCGTGTGCATCCTGGGTATGAGCCTGGGCATGATGGTGTACAGCAGGTGATGGGGGTCCTGCCAGCCACCCTGGAGCAGCAGGATCAGGTTCTAGGTCATTCCCTGCCAATCCTTCGTGAACAGCTTTGCAGTGCAGGACCTCCCAGCGTGCTGACACAGCTCAGGTGACCATGGCCATGTTCAAGTGCCGAAGAGGGACCAGATGCTGGGTCCCCATCACTGTCCTCTTCAGCTTCAGCCTTGCCCCATCCTGCCAAGCAGCTGCTGGGGCATTTAAGGGGGACACGGAGGAGGGGGAGAAGCCTCCCACTATTTAGTGTTCCCTGAGGTCCTTCCAGCTGAACTCCCTCCACAGTGGGGCAGGGTCACTGTCTTCACTGCACAGCTGCATGACCTGGGGCCCAGGGGGATAATGTGGTTTTGCCCACATTCAAGTTAGTGGTACACGAGCTCCCAGGTCCCCTTCTAACCACTAGACAATACTTCCTGCATCGTTATGTTATTGACATTAATTCAGAATGATTTTGCAGGTGAGGAGGGCCCAATAGGGAGTGCAGAGGGGGAGGTAACCAATGGGTGCTGAGCATCTTTCAGAACTGATGCCCCTTTGCATCTCAACCCTTTGCTCTTCATCTTCTGCAGCTCCAGAACTGCACTAACTCCTCCCTCAACCACTCCCTGATCAAACCCAGCAGGGGCTAGATAAGGGAATGGGGAGGGGACACACGTGGCAGTCCACATTTCTGTACACCAAGCCAGAGGGCTACACAGTCAGAGCCTCCAAGACAGCCTCCCTGCAGTCCTATCAGCTAAGACAGAGCCTGGAAGTCATGGACAGGTAAAATGAGTGCTTCCAGTTTCTTGCTCATATAAGAAATGAGGGTCTTTCTATTAGAATTAACCTGCTCCCATTTGGTGCTCACCATCCCTTTCCCTTTCCCTATCTGACTTGGTGATCTAACTCCCCACCCTGCCCTGCTCTTTCACCTTGCATCTCTGTGCCTCTATCGTTCTTTCTCTTTGACTGTCTGCCACTCCGGATCCTTTTCCCTTTCTGTCATTTCTCTTTCTCATGACTGTTCTCTGTTCCTTTTCATTGTTTTTCTTTTCTAGAAACAAAAAAAAAGCCAACCCAAACCCAACGGAAAGATTAACATTCAGATGCTGCCTGCTGCTTAAAGACCCCAATACCTGCCCACTCTTCTCTCCTTATCCATATATTCTTTCTCTTGCACCAAATTTGTCTTACTCTGTTTCTGCTGCTCATAACCTTGTAAGCACAGACTGTTCCAGCACTGTGTTCACCTACCTGCACTGCAATTATTCTGCAAACTAATTATCACTGATTACTCTCCACGATCATTTACACACTCAGTGGCTTTCACTCTGGTGTGAGCATTGGCTTCACAAGTCTTTATTTGAGGAGACGATCTCTATTCATTCTACTTCTTCAGTGCCCAGGTATAATCAAGTATAATCAAGTCCTTGCTGCTTTCGCTTGTGCTATTCCACAGCTATAGGAGTTGCACCTGTATCCAGCAGTTTGAACCTAGCTGCACATCTGCTCAGTTGCTCCCTGCAACATCTGTTCATTCATTATCCTTCTTCTTGCACCAGCCACATTCTGGAATCCTCCCTAGCAAAAAAACTTGGGAGAAGGAACTCCAGGAACTGATGTTAATGAACATTTCTAGTTGAACAAATGGGTTATGTGATTCAAACTGTCTTCACTTTGTTCTGGCACTGAAAAACAACCCAAGTGATGACCATTTTATTTTTCTGGGGTAACTTTTTGTTCTTCACCCTGATTTGCATCTACAGGGGCAAACCCCTTGAACAGAGAAAAATGGGAAGAAGTGAAAAAAGGGGCAATTAGGAGAAGAATCAGAAACATTTTGAAAGCAAAACGGAAGAAAAAGGAAAGCCTGTTTTCCCTATTTTTTTCATGTGTTGAAAAGCATTTTTCCATGTGGGATTTGATGAACTATCAGCATAATTGTCATAATTTTTCACCTGGTTTTATAAGGTTTCTCAATAAGCAATCGCACTTTTCACAGTTCCTCTGCTGTGTTTTCTGCTGTTGTGAAACATACCAGGTAAGAGCTCTGCAAGCCTTTGTCTTGTCATACCTGCTCATTCCCTGCACAATTGTCTGGATTATCCTCTCCGAACAACCTGAGGATCTGTCACACACAGAAGAGGTGTCCCCTCTCCAGTGCCTCCATTACGAGGGAGAGTCTTCCCCACAGCCCTACAGTAGCACATATCTAAGAGTGAAAAGCCTGAGGTGAACCACTGTTTGACAGTTTTGTGAGGGGACCAACATGTGTGTGTATGTGTTAGGGAAAATACACACATGCTCACAAGTGCTTGTACAAAGGCAGAGAAATAGGATGAATCTAGGGTGGTAGGAAGGGGGGCAGCTCTAAGTGTGAGAAATAACTTAAAACTGATGATGAAGAACATAGAGTGAGTATGAAAAACATGCACCCAACATGAACTCCTGACCCAATCAGCAAACCCAGCAGAGCAGGACTGTGCCTTACAGGACAGATCTCCAAGAGCTGCCTCAGGCTGTTGTTGGGCTGAATAAAATGCTTACTAAGGATGCTTTGCTGTCTGAGTGTTTGCAGGACTCTCCATAGCCTTGTCTTCTCAATGGACTTTCTCCATGCAGGAAACATGCCACAACTCCCAAGTGATCTCCTTCTCTATGACCACGTCTGCATAAAGAGTGGCACAAGCTGGTATATGTGTGCTTGCTCACTTGAGCAGGACAGGCATCTTTGCTGAGGGTGACATGGCAGGAAGGAGGATGTGTGCCTATCTGTGCGACAATCAGGGTGGCAGGGCTGCTTGAGGGAAGAACGTGCCTCTGGCGGTTTGATGTGAGGTGTGATAGGGAGTGTTAGAGGAGAGCAAAGCACGTGTACTAGGTAGCAAAAGGCAAGAGGATGTGTGTGATTGTATGAATGAGAGCCGTGGTGCATTGGCCATGTGCGAGGGTGCTCTGGGAGGAGCAAAGAGGATGCCTATTAGCTGAAGATAAGGTGCTCTGCAGTGCTCAGGCTTCGTGGTGACACTGGCAAACAGATGAAGGGTGTTTGTGTAAGAATCTTTTCCTTGCTTAGACTCTCAGATTTAAATTGGATTTAAATTTCTAACAGACCCAAACTCCCCTTCCCTACACCTCACTGGAGTGCCCTTAGAAAACCCAGCCCAGTCTCACTTAAACCGAACTCATCTCCCTGCTGAACACCAGCCTATCAGAGGGAAAAGATGACAAAGGACGTGCTTATTTTTAATCCATACACTTCTGTTTTGCATTGCTGTGGGGGAGGTAAATATCTCACCTCAATGAACACAGCTGTTCTCAGCTGCCTCTGTACCTTCACTTGCCATTGAGACTGTTAGATACCGATCATTACTACCTTATCCTCCCTGTGCTCCTGCTGCCTCTCCCCAGCAGGACCCTTGGGCATCGGGGCAGGCTCCCACCAAATTTGATGTTTATCTAATGTGGGAATGGTACTTGAGTCTGGAAAGGTGTCAGCATCCCTAACCCATTATGTATTGTCAGCTAGTATATGGCACCTTATCTGAGACCCTAACCCTGCACACTTTCAACCATGCTCTTCTTTTGGGCAATGCTGTGAAGAAATTCTCTCCAGTTTAGGCTCTAATTTGATCCATCCCTTGCTCCAGTGTCTTTTCAGGGTTTCATACAGCAAAAATAGTATTTCTTGATGACTGGACTCCACACTGTCTCATCTTCTCGGGGCTTCTTAGACATTTGTCCTTCTCCCTCATTGGTGTCCATCTTTTGGATATTTGCAAATGTCTTTGTAGTCTACCCAGCCATAGTTGCTGTTTGAGTAATCACTACAAATTCACTAGTTCTTTCCCCTCACAAGGTCAACTGCTTCATCCTCACAGTCACGTCTGCATCCTTTCCATAGCACACTTCATGCAAATTACTGATACTCTTCTCATACTAAGAGGCTTGGACATGAGGAGGATATTTTTAGTGCTGAGCTCTCAACAAAGACGTAGCCAACTGCTTGCTCCAGAGTGGGGTAATGTAAAATCTCTCTTCTCCTACAGCCTCCTGATGAAGAGGAAACTCTTCCTCTACAACTTCAAGAACCTGCGCTGGGCCAAGGGCCGTCGTGAAACCTACCTCTGCTACGTTGTAAAGCGCCGTGACAGTGCTACATCATGCTCCCTGGACTTTGGATACCTGCGCAATCAGGTACCGGGAGCACCTTGGCATCCTTTTCTTACACCCATTCTGAGGACCATGCAGCTCCAGTTTGCCTGGGGCTGCAGGGGAAGGAGGGCTGCAACAGCAATGCGGGTACTGGCACGTGTCCATGACTGGACTGCTATGTACTATTTGGGAGATGCAGACTCCAGGTAAACCTGTACTTAATGCTACCCCCAAGTGTGTCACCAGCAAGGCAGCCATAGGACCTTGCCCCCACCTTTAGTCCTCCCCTCACACCTCATACAGCTCACACCTCCCTCCTCACCCCTCTTTTGCCCTGCTCCCCCCACCTCACGCCTTGCCCCTCTTCCTGTTTCATGAAGATGGGCTGTCACGTGGAGGTGCTCTTCCTGCGCTACATCTCAGCCTGGGACCTGGACCCGGGCCGCTGCTACCGTATCACCTGGTTCACCTCCTGGAGCCCCTGTTACGACTGCGCCAGGCACGTGGCCAACTTCCTGCGCTCCTACCCCAACCTGACCCTCCGCATCTTCACAGCACGCCTCTACTTCTGCGAGGACCGAAAGGCAGAGCCTGAGGGGCTGAGGCGCCTGCACAAGGCAGGGGCCCAAATTGCCATCATGACCTTCAAAGGTGAGAAAGACGTGTGGGAGAGAAAGAGATAATAGAAAGCTGGGGGGTGCGTGTGTGGAGTGTTAGTGAGACCCGGGAGGGTGGGAGAAGCTAGGACAAGGAGCCAGAGAGCACAGATGTGGTGATTTAACAATCCTAGGAGAAGTCAGTGTCCTCTCTGGGGCAGTCTTGAGGACTCCTTGAGTAACTCCCTCTGCCTTGCACAGATTACTTCTACTGCTGGAACACGTTTGTGGAGAACAGGGAAAAGACCTTCAAAGCCTGGGAGGGATTGCATGAAAACTCTGTCCATCTGTCCAGGAAACTTCGACGGATCCTTCTGGTGAGAGCAAATTCTCTTTCTGGTACCTCTTCCCTTCCTCTTTTCCTCACTGTAGTTCCTCTCTGCTCTAGCTGCCCATCTCTGTCCTATGTTATTCCATTCTTTCTTATGTCTTCATTTTCCACATTCCTCACCCAACTTTCTCAATATCTCTACATTCTCTTCCCCTTCTTCCACTTCACATCCCACCTGCTGCCATTCCTTCCTCCTTCCCCATCTTCATAGGTTCCTGCTCACTCGACAACTGACCTGTCATTTATATTTTGTCCTGCAGCCACTGTACGAAGTAGATGATTTACGAGATGCTTTTAAAACTCTGGGACTTTGAAGTGGAAGTCGGCAGCAACCAGAAGACTTCACAAGCACTTGTTCTTTGATTTCCAACTCTCTCCCTTACAACAGATCTTTATCTTCTTTCCTCTCTACATCTCTCCTCCTTCCAGCCCTGTTTCCAGAGACAAGACTATCCTTACTTTTTCATTTCCAAGGAGAATTAGGCTGATCTTCTGCAGACACATTCCCCAGGCTCATGCCTCATCCACTGCTAGCTGGGAATAACCACAACCACAGTGACATTGCCAGAGAGCAATTTGACCCCCCTCAGTCCCTGCAGAGCTAATTCAGGTGGTCCACTAAATGGAGTCTGGGTTTAGCCTTGCCCAGGTTTCAGCAGACAGCCTGAAGAACTGTTTGAGTGACTGTGTTCTCACTGGCATTGCACTGATCTGCACATTCCATAGGGATTCAGGGAGCACATCTTAGAGCTGCGCTTCACTGAGCTGCTCTGTGTCCTGCCCTGTGAAATTGTTTAATTGTCCTTCTAGATGTGGGTAGGAAGTTGAAAACCGTCATCATTTAAGTGGTATAGCAAAATTGGCCAGTTGTTGGAAAGCTCGGCTGAGAGTATTGAACTGAGTCCTGGACAGCCCAGGTACCTTAGTTTGAAAACCTCAGTTGAAGACAGCAGGTCTTCTAAGTGGATTGTGTGGTGGCCCAGGCCCTGTAGTGCCTCCTGCCCAGAAAGGAGGGAGCTTCAGCAGCTGTAGATCCAAGTTTTGTGCCCTCAAACATGAGCTTTTGTCAATATAGGAGAGGCTGAAACTAGACAATAAAAGCCTAAAACGAAAGGAGACTGTCCAATGTTGCCAAGAGCGAGCTGCAATTCTGGGTGTCCAACAAGACATTTTCCATGAAAAAATAGCAAGTCCACTCAACTCCTATTAACTATGGCAGTCTGGGGTCAGTACTGATTAGTGTGTAGACCTCCCACCCAGCAGGAAAGGAGCCATCAAGGCACTTCAACTCTTCAGTGTTTTTTCAGCATACTTGTTCCAGAAAACACGCTTTATTTCCACATTGTCTTACCCTCAGACTAAATTTCTCATGTAGGTCGAGGCTCTGGCATTTTTAGATGCTGTATTGGCATCCACATCAGTCACCATCTGTTCCTTTGCATACCTCAGGGAGGACCACCAATACTCATGCACTGAGCTTTTCCTCCTAGATCAAACCTGCAATATGTTTCCTCCTTATTAGCCAACTGTCCTCTGCTGGAGGCACCTTAACAGTCCCATAGTCTTCTGTTCTTTCAGGCCCTTTAGTGCCCATAATATAGCCAGATACGGGTAGTTGGTGACTGGTCTGAGAGCTGACAAGAAAAAAGGACTCAGCATGAGCAAGGCTCTGCAGCCTGAAGATAAGTATCTTCTGCAGGGGGCAAAATCAAGGCGTCCTTCTGGCTGTCAATCGTCATGTTTCCACTAGGGGACGCCATTAGAACCTGATCGTGTGGACACGGTCAACCGGGTTGAAGACACTGATTCCTGGTATGCGGCTACTCACCAGCAGCTTTCCACTGCCTAAATGACAGATTGGCCTCTGCAGGAGGTTGTCCTAAGCTCGTGAAGCTTTGGCAAGGCTAAGTGAATGTGCCCCACATTCTGGGGGTGCTCTGCTCTGTCATTTCCTTCGTGATGGTGGCGAGTTCGTTCCTCCATCCTGTTCCTCTTTCTGTCTAAGGATGGAGGCTCTTGTGTTGCTCCTCAAAACACCTCCTCTGGTGATAGGCCATGAGGACAGCAAAGAGCTCTGATCTGCCTTCTCTTGCTAGGAGATGGCACAACCGGGTTCATCACAAGCTTCCTACAACTTGAGGCTCCTGAGGCACTGCCAGCTTGAGGAATTTCAACCAGGAATAGCGACAGGAGTTCTTTGCAAAGCATTAATTTGCAAGCATGGTGTTGTATATTTGTTTGATATGGTGGATATTATTTATATAAATAAAGGTCTTGCAAATGAGCATCTGGTTTTGTCACTGGTTTGATATTATGCGGGTGAGGGAAGTAAAAGATGACACAAAGGATTAAGGTGTCACCTATCCTTTCTGATTTCTGGAAAGAAAACCTGTCGATACCCTATTAAACTGTCTTTATCCTTTCCACTTGCAACTTTGAACTTGTTGACAGTGTCACCCAGCAGCTCAAGGCAAATGAAATATTCAGGCAATAGGTACCTGGGAAATGCTACCAAAAACCTGCCATGTAAATGCTGAAGTTGTTCAAGATGCTTCCTTCATTGACTGCAAGCCTGTCAGCCACATTCATGACTCATAATGGACCAATGTGGACACAGCAGTGCTGACTCAACATACTTTGCAAAGCAAGAAGAGAAGCAGAGGTGGGAAGAGCATCTCTGTCTTCCAAGTTTTGGTATTGCCCTGAAAAACAGCATTGTCCTTCTCAGTGAGACTGTTGGAGACCTACCTGTAAAAGTGGCGTTTTCTAAAAAAGCGGTTGAGACACTGGCTTTTGCTTAAATGCTGACAAACACTGAGTTGAAGATATTTGTTGAAACGTGACAGATGGTGACATTAAACGATAGGAGAATAAATGCAATAAGCAAATGCAAAGGAGCATGCACTACATTCAGAATACATCCTACGTTGCTTCTTCTGAATCTAAAGCGGATTAAATTCAGAGTGGACTGCTTAGCTAATCCTTGTGATTTAACTGTAATAATTCAGCTCTTCTGCTATAGTTTCTTTTCAACTGTACTTTTTCTGTTCTCAAATATGAACTCCTGTTATGTGTCACCAGTGTTTGAATTGGCATTATTAATTAATTCAACCTCAAATGCTTTAGGTGTCTCTGCCAAGAATAACTCCCTGGAGGATGATTGTTACGTAGCAATACTGCTTTTCCAGCCTAAGATTTTTTTGCTTGCTTCCTCAACTGTATATGGGGAACATTACTCTAGTGCTTATATACTCCTGAATGCCACTTATGTTTATACACCCTTATGGAAACAGTGATTGTGCTATTCTAGGTGTCTCCTTCCATTACAAGCACCTGGGAAAGAGCAAATCCCTCAAGGGAACTGTGGCAAATACACTTCAGGCCCCGTTGCCTGAGCTGTGGGAAATGGGCACTTGTGGTCTTGAGGACAGTGTTTCTTCCTGAGACTGTGGGTAACAACCAGAACAGGGGCCTATGGTGCCAGCTGAAAACCTCAGTCTCACTTGGTCCAACATGCCCCAGTTTGCAGTGATCAGCAAGATACAGGCACATCCAAACTGCTGCCACCCCAGCCTCCCTTCCCATGAGCGTGCCTGCCTCCTCCTTCTCTTGTTACTTGCACCCTGAGCATTACAGCCACAATTAATGACAGGATACAAAAGATTTCATATCAAATCCGGCACAAACGTGAGCTTTTGCCAGGCCTGTCCCTGTGACCAGGTGTGTAATGTTTTGGGTACTTTTTGCACACTCAAGCTGTATACACTGATACTACCAGCTCACCTTTATGAGATCCAGAGGGCTGCTGAAAGCCATCTTGCCCGTGGGCTGGGCATAGCTCCTTCATCTTCAATAAACATCATTCTGTGTGTGGGCATGCAGCCACCTGCATGACCTCTAGTCAATGAGATCCTCAGGATGCATTCAGTCTTATGACAACTGACATGTGGTTTATCATGGGCTGAGATATAGAAAGGACCCATTCTGTGAAAGCATAAACCCTGCAACAGAGTGAGGTACGGACTTGGTCTTTGATAACTGAGGAAAGAGGATAAATGGGATGGGATTGTTGTTGGTTCAGTGTGGAAAACTGGGCATGGCTGCCACCTCCTGGTGCGAGGGGCTGCCTGGCACCCTTTACCAGGGTGTTGGCTGGAGGGATATTTTGCTTCTCCTTGCAAACGGCTCCTGGAGTCTGGCTCTCGACAGCCCCCAGAACATGCCCATTGAAGAACAAGACACTGACATCATTCCCACAGCTGCACACAGCATTACTTCAGGCTGACCTGGAGTACACAGCGTCCTTGGACATCTCATTGTGGTAATAAGAAACAGATTACCATTAAGAAATGCAAAGACACACTCCAGGCCCTTGCAAATACAAGGGGGATTTTCTAAGCACGTCTCCTCTCCCTGTTTGCTCTCTCTTCCTCTCTCACATGCTGGTATTTGGAAATCAGGACAGAAAGGGGCTTCAAGGTCACGGCAGTCCAGTCCCCTGCTGCTTGCCCTTGCAGCAGCTTTTAGCCTAGATCTATTCCAGCGTTGTCCTCTAGCTCACATATTTTTTCTCCTCACCCTGGTGCTGATCCCTTGGTGTTTCTATGAGCAGAAATGCAATTATTTAATCATATATGCATTAAATATTTGCAGCGATGGAAATCAGATTCAGTTACTGGAAGAAACATGGAGGGGCTTGGCATAAAAGAGCCCATTTGTTCAGACAGTGCTAGCCGTGATAAGGAGAGCATCTGAAGGGAAAAGAGAAAGTGGGTTGCATCATCTCTCACTCTGCCTTGTTCGTCATTTCTGCTTTATCAGGTGTTCTCTTGCTCCCTGAGAGATAGTACTACACATTACAGGACTATCACCACTGCAAAGTTCTTGCTTAACAGACTAGGATTGCTGCTGAGCAAATGGGCACATTTCTGGCTCACCCCTCCGGTCCATACTAACTGGTACCAGGGCAGGGACACAGAACCCTGATAACTCCAGCTGGAGTTGTTACAGCCTCCATAGAATGCCGCCTCTGCTTTCAGCTGCCTCCAAGATCCTACTTACTTCCTCTCCCAGAACAGCAGTGTAGCTGCTTATGCTTCAAACAGGGCTACTGAATGCTCAGAAACTACATTTGGCCTAGGAAGAGCTGAAAAGGGCTGGAGCCTGGAAGTGTGTCAGGCAAGAGAGCATTACATCTTCTCGCTTTGTTCTTCTATTCCCTAGTATTTCACTTCCAGGAACCCGCTGTTGCTGTGTTTCTCTTTTGAGACTTCTAGCAAGACTGATTAGCTCTTCTGAGAAGGAGAAACAAACAGGCAAGAAGTTGGACAGAAAAACAGTTAATTTCAAAGGATAGCAAATGAAAACTTTTGTTCTGGGGATAAGAGTCAGTGAGTCAATACTTTAACTATCGGGAGAAAAGGGGAGATAAAGCAGCACATCCCTGTGCAAATACCCATTGCCCCCTCAGGAGCCAGTGGGCACTTGCCAATATTGCTTTGAGATAGGATGATGGAACAGGAGTAGGACCAACAGCATCTAAGATGTGTTCAAAACTCAGCAGGTCACACACCCATCTCATACTCTTGCAAGTGCTGACCTACTGTTATTAATCCCCAAGGCATTCCTCACAGCATGAAGAGAATCACACCTACTGAACCCAGCTCTCTGAGAGAAGCTGCACTAGGTTAGAGATGCACAGACCCATGTTAAATGAAACTGAGGAGTCTGGTGGGATCTTATTTCCCTCCTCCTCCATCTATCATTTTGTCCTCCATTGTTCTGCGGTATATCCTGACTTCTCCCTTGGCCACCACCCCACTCTCATCCAAGGCTCTCTAGCTTGGGGCTAAACGGGGGAATATTAGCTGGAGTCCAAAGCAAGGATAGGTTACCTCTTGGTGTGTCAGGAATAACTCCTCTGTTCTGCAGCAAAGGCACTGTTCTCTACCTTGCCTGCAGGAAAACTCTTTCATGGTTAATAGTTCACTGAGATGGGCTTTGGACTGGCAGGAACAAAGTTGGAGGATCCACAGCAGGGTCTGTGCTCAGTCAGATGATGCTGCAGGAAAAAGCAATTAATTTGGAGCAGGTCACCCTACTACTGCTATAGGATCAAGATTAAGTTTAGGCTGGTATATTCCTTAGTGGATTACTAGTGCTTCCTCACATAAAACAATGAGGCTGACACACTCCTAGCTTCTGGTCCTTCTAATCTACTATCCTGGGTTCAGCAGCAGCAGTTAGTTTTCTCCATCTTAGTAGCTGGTGCAGTGCTGTGTTTTTGACTCTAGTCTGAGAACAGTGCTGATAACACACCAGTGTTTCTGGTTGATGCTGGGTAATGCTTACCCCAATCAAGGACTTTTCAGTCTCATGCTCTGCCAGAGAGGAGCAGTACAAGAAGTCAGGAGGAAGCAGAGACAGCACACCTGACCCAAACTAGCCAAAGGGGTATTCCATACCACAGCACACCATGCCCAGTGTATAAACTAGGGGGAGTTACCTGGAAGCCCCAGACCACTGCTCGGGTCGGGCTGGGTATTGGTGGGCTGGCGGTGAGCAAATGTATTGTGCATCACTTGTGTTTATTGTTTTCTTTTCCCTTTTTAGTTTTATATTCTATCCCCTAGTTATTTCCCTTACCATTATTAAAACTGGGCTTAAACCACGACATTCACCTAGTGCTACTTACTGAAGTTTCTTATTCTCTTTTTTGGATCTTCTCAAACAAATTCTCTCCCATCAACCCCCCTTCTCCTAATTCAAATTCATGTCTTCTTTAATCTTCAGGCAATGTCATCATCCTCCTCCAGAGAGCTGGACCATCCAACCTGCCATCTTCCTCCAGACAATTGGAGTTTCAGGCACACTGAGCTGCGACCTCTCCAAGATAAAAGTCTGACTTTATTCTAAGGTACAGGAACATAGTGACACCTACCAGCATTGTTAGATTATTTCATGTGAACTAGCTGTGTGGCAGTAATTTCCACCCTGTGTTGGGTAAAGCCTTCTCTGTGTAATGCCAAGCTGTGGGCAACATATTATGATGCTTATGTATGTATTTTTTACCTAGAAATCTTGCAGATTTTCTTAATATTTAGGGTTTCCATTTTGTGACACTACACACTGTTCTATAGCTTTGTGCTGTTGTACTTTCTAGATTCTGCAATGGGACACAGCTAACTTCTGTAGCATAATGAAGTTTCAAAGCAAGACACAAGTGAAGGTGTTTGAAGGTATGTATGTTGATTAGGCTCAAATTGAGTTGCCACGTTCCACAACGGAGCAGTAACTTACAAGTTATGTTGCTGAATGGTTCTGGACCCTGGTGTACTTGACTACATGTTGATGAAGTGATTTGATTTCTCCCTAAGGAAATAAAGAGTTAACACCGGAATGAGCAGAGAGAAGGCATGTGACATACAGCCTGATGGAGGGGGTGAAACTTTAGCCATGCTATACACTGCTTGAAGTAATTCTATTCACGTTGGAGGCACTCCGCAGCCAGCTGCACTCAGCTTTAGAAACAGGCAGCAGGGACTGGATCTGCTTCCTCAGCTGGCAGCTTTTCTGGCTGTCCTGATTGTCTGCTAAACATCTGGATAGTTTGGCATGGCCAAAGGATGCTATAAGCGTTAATCAACTAGAAGAGATAGGCATGGCTCCTACCATCTGCTGCCTTATTCTTCAAATAACCGTTTGTGCCTGCATGTTGCAGATCCCAGCAGCAGCATATTCTCCAGTGGGCTCACACAACGAGCCTCCTGCTTGGAGGGGCTAGAAATCATGAAACACGGGGCTCCCAACATGATTTGTGCAGATGTTTTGCATTATTTGCAGCACAAACTGAAAACTTCTGCAAGGCCAAACACAGCTCTACCTCCTTTTCCCCTTCTGTCTCTATAGATAACTCAGAGCTTTCAACATCTCCTACCTCACCATTCCACTCAGTGCTTCCAGATGGAAAAGAGGAATTTTTACTGTGTTCCCCTAATTTTCAATGAACAGCTAGGACTCAAGAATGTGGAATTACAAGGGAAGGATGTGTGCCCAGGAGCTGAAAAAGAAAAGCAAAGTTTCCACAGCGTTGACATTTCTCTTTCTTTCTGTTGTTTCTAAAGTCAGAAAAATAGGGATAATAAAACTTAAAATGAAGCCGTATAATCCTTAGCAATATACATGTATTATACATTAATAAAAGCAGTAATACAACAATAATATTACATAAATACTGTAATAGTATGAAGTCTTTTCTGAAACATTACACACATAGACATAAAAGTGATATTCATAAGAAATTCTCAGAATCAGAATGCATTGTTCTGATGAATTACTTCTTTGGGTCAGATCAGAACATGAAAGATGTTACTCTCTGTATCAGAGTACTGTGTCCTGCAGCCTCATGCAGACTTTCTCATGTGCTCCTTCTGCTGTGCCAAATAACTGGCAAAGCCCGGTCAGTGATGAGAGCTTTCTCTGGTGGCAGTTTGAGGCTCATAGTTCAAGGCTGCAGTAGTAAAGACTGTCAAAGGCATGCTGCTGGTTCTTGTTAGTATTCAGTTTGGCAGCATTGGAGGAAATCCCTAGCAGGAAGAAAGGAACATGAACATTAAAAATTAGATGCCAAAAGCTTAAGCTTGTCTTCAACATGATCCAGAGTTTGAAAATACATCTAGTCCAAGAGATCACTGATCCACCTTCAACAATTTAGCTAATCTCTCTTGGGACACAGCTTTCTAGACAACAGCATAGCATCTCAGAATTTGCTGTGGCATGTAAACCCCTCTAGAAAGACAGACCACTCAGAAACAGGAACATTTAAAAGGTGGCAGATTGAGCAGCTGAATCCAGAGGAAGTGGAGATAGACCCCGTGGAAATGCAGAGTTGTTTGGTTGGGGTTTTTTTTGGGGGGGGGGAGGGAGAACGACAAAAATGCCCTCAAGAGTTCTCCAGTCCAACAACAGCTCTGTGGCACAGCTAACTCCAGAGTTTAAGAGGAAAGTCCTCAGTGTCTCCAGCGATGGGAGGTCTGACAATGACGGATGAAGTCTCTCTGGGCACCTGCTCCAGCACAGCACTGATGTCAGGGGAGACATTTCCTTCTGTCCAGTTGGAATTTCCCTTGTCACAACTTGTGGCTGTTGCCTCATTTCCCCTCTGTGCAGCACTGAGGAGAGTCTGGTTCTGTCTTCACTACCTTTATTTTATGGAAAACTGCAGCGAGATCCCACTTTGCCTTCTTTTTGTTAGGTCTAACAACGCCGTTCCCTCAGCCTTTCCCCGTAGGGCAAGTGCTCCAGCCTCCTTACCATTGCAGTTGCACTCACCAGACCCTCTCCAGTTTCTCTGAGTCTTTCTTCTGCCGGGATTTTACTTAACAGTCTGCATTTCTCTGGAGCATGTGCCTGGAACTAACTCTCATTACACCTCTGCATAATTAGGACTATGGGGCTGGGTGTTCACAAGCAAATAGACCTTCCCCTCCCTTCTGTGGAGGATTGGTAGTTAGAATACTGATAATGGGCTTTGTTTACCTTCATTGTAGGTGTGGCTTGAGTTTGACTGAGGCTGCAAAGCAGTTGAGCAAGTGTCTAACTTTCAGCATAGGTATCACAGTGCAAGCTTCGCAGCCACCTCGACTCAGTAGTAATCAACAAGGCTGCCAGGGGCATAGGGAGGGAAAGGCCATTTGTTAACTGGCTCTTTAAAACCAAGATGTGAAGGGCTTATTCACCTTGCGCTGCTGCCCAGGCAACTGTGCTGAGACAACTGTAGTTTGTTAGTACCCACAAGTGTTTAGCAGGAAGCCCTGTTCAGCTCCCTAATAAGCATCACACTATGCATTTGATTGTGCATAAGTTGCTAGGGTGTTTAATCACCTCAGACATTAGGAGACTTAGGAATGCTGAAAGCCAAGGAAAAAGGTATCTCCTAAGCAGTTCCATTGCATTAAATACTTTGTTAGATCAGCTAACTGATGGATAACGCCACTGACTGTGTGTATCCTGTCACCTGAATGTCTTACTGAGATCCTCAGAAAGGTCAGGTCCTGAGGTATTAAAAGACCTATGTAATGTTTGAGGTAGACAGAAGTGAAATGAAGTCTAATGTGTACCTTTTCCCCACTCAGAAATAAAACATTCATAGCATCTCACAAATAGGTGAGCTTTTCTCTTTCTAGACTTTAAGTTCCTGTCCATATTATGTAGTTTTATGCATCCTTTCCTCTGTCTCCTGCTGTCCATTCTGCTAGCCCTCACTCTACATATAGGACAAGTTCAGGCAAGAACTGGCTAGCCTGACAAACGGTGGCTGAGCCAAGGAGTAAACTCCAGTCCTGGTTTTCTCTCCTGTTCAGTAGACCACTTTCTCTTACTTGTACAGTAGGATATCAGGTCATAAAAATAGCTTCTGCAGTTGTATGGATTGCAAGAAATAAGGAATGCACGTCTCAGTCATACGATATTTTTATGTGTAAGTTCTGATCCTGAAAGAGAATCCACCCATCCAAGCTTTTGAACTTGCTCAGAAATCAACTGAAAGTAGTGGCCCTGTCCTGAGGGGCAAGAAAAGTCTACTTGAATCATGTTTACACAGCTGAAGGAGCTTTTGGGATCAAATAGTTCCAGTAAGCCACAAGCTAATGTACTTGTAGCTGACCCATGTAAAGGGTTGAAATAATTTCCCTTTGCTTTGCAAAAAAAAGCCCTGGGAGTATTGCTAAATCTCTTCTCTATTCCTGGCTACAAAGGCACAATGCAGCATCATAGTCCTTGGCTGGCCATTGCCTGCTGGGCTTTCTGTTCACGCAGCATCAAGCCCATGTTTATTTTTCCTACTATCTGTTAGCACCATTGCCAGGATACTTCAGACCTCCTTTTCCTAAGATTTCGCATTACTTTTCACTTTGTGTTTTCTTCAAGTGCATACTAACCAAAAGGATAAAATGGAGCTCCACACAATTCAGAAAGATGTATGGAGTGAAACTCCAGGGCCAATAATCATCTTCTCCGTCTTGGTATGCAACAAATCTTTTCCAGTAGTAACTGTAATCTGAGAAGAGAGAGATCCCATCACTCTTGATGTAAGGCATACCCAGTCCCTTCTTCATGAATATGCTTGTGAGTCACTTCTTTCTCAGCAAGAAAATGGTAAAAGATAGGAGACGGATATTCATCTGAGGGACCAACGATGACTTGCAACTACACAAATAAGCTAGTGGAAAGGGGAACCAAAACTCTACAAATGGCAATATATCTAAAAAGGGGAAATGCCAGGGTGAGATCACTGTGGTGTCTTCAGCAGCCTCTATCACAGATAGCACATCAGGCATAAAGACAGAGCATGCTGGCCAAGGGAGAAGGAACCAGCACATAGCAGGCTCTTTCTCTGGGAAGGACTGAAAAGGGAGGTGGCACATAGAATGAGGATTGTTCAGGCATGCCTTTTGGCAGACTCGTGTTTGATCACAACAGCTTTGGGTAAGAAAATAAGCCTGTTGCTTTAATCTTGAATCTGCCTGACATCTCAATGGTCAGAGAAAACCTGTAGTGAACACCCTAACATTCAGCAGTTTCATATTGATCTTACTGTTAATAGGATGGCCAGAGATTCTGTCACTGCTTTGGTGGTATAATCCCAGAGACAGGTTCCCCAAGACAAGCTATGTCCTTTAAGTTTAAATTTGACCTGGTAGATTTTGTAGTTCCACACTCCAATGCCAGACAGGTATATGAGATTGATCCCTTCAAATGTATGTTCATAGAACAGAATCATAGAATCATAGAATAGTTTGGGTTGGAAAGGACCTTAAGATCATCCAGTTCCAACCCCCCTGCCATGGGC
>JANRGW010003193.1:0-22484 GCA_024733675.1 Psilopsiagon aymara | reverse complement strand
CTGGAATGGGTTGCCCAGGGAAGTTGTGAATGCTCCATTGCTGGTGGTGTTCAAGGCCAGGCTGGACATAGCCTTGGATGATATGGTTTAGTGAGAGGTGTCTGTCCCTGCCCACGGCTGGAGGGTGGAACTAGATGATCTTAAGGTCCTTTCCAGCCCTAACTATTCTATGATTCTATGGAAAGCAGAACCACTGCTTTCTCAAAAAGTGCTTCTGCTGTAGCCTACATCAGGATAAACAGTAAAAATAAAAGATGTTGATTGTGTTTTATACAGTGGATTTGCAAATTACAGAAGCAAGAGGTATTTTTGTGTGATTGGTGTGTTAAGAGGTCTGGTGCTGAAGTGCAGAGGCAGCTGAGCCGTGAAGCAGATGTAGTCCATTCCTGAGCTTGTCTGTGGATGCAGCTCATGGTCTGGAAGACTCATGGAAGCATGTCACCCAGCCTGCTTGAATAAATGTTTTCGGTGTGATTTGCTCGTTTAATTTTTTAGTTAAGTTACAAGATTTGAGGAAATTAGCTAGCGCAAATTAAACTGCAATTTCTGCATTCTAGAGAAACTCGTAGCCATTCAGGGACACTTTTCACTGTGGAATATAATGAAAGCAGAAGTGTCCACGGAGTCCTGCTTTTACTCTATCTCTAGCTGATAAATTCTGAGGGAATTTTTTTTTCAGGGACAAATGGCATGGGGAATATTTTTCACTCCTGACAAGTTCTATTGCTGTGGGAATGCCCTGTAATGCAGGACATCATGCAGATCACACAATTTACAGCTTGTTAATGAACTGTAAAAGAAAAGAGAGCAAGTCTGATAGTATAAATGTGAGTAGGTTACCCAAAATAAAGAGAAATGAAGAAGATTTAGGCCTACATTTTCTTTTTCATGATACCATAATCTCTGCAGTGTGAATAATCAGGAAGCTTTAAAAATTACACTCAAATTGTAGCTTTGTTAAACAGAAATCGTGGTAGTCAACTTCATTCCTAATTGTACACAATTTAGAGTGCTACAGAGCTTGTTCAAATGCATTATGGAATTGTGTGACTGAGACAAGCAGAGTTCACAATAATTATTTTTAGCTCTGTAATATATAGAAATGGCAAACTTGAAATAGCAGTCATCGTTCAAGTACCAAACAACTTTCCTTCTAAAAATTTTGGAAAAGAAAGTAATCTTCAGGAGCAAAACCATATCTCACAATGATCAGTTTCCTCTGGGAAAATGTAAATTTATGGCAAAATTAAAAGTGATGCAGATCCCTCCAGACATCTTTGATTTACCTCATCAGTAGGAAAATCTATTTCTAGGAGGAACAAATTCCTACAATTTCTGAATTTTCCCTTGAAGCTCTAATAATAGGAGAGACATCTTAACTCTCATTTCATAAAACGTTTATTGGAGAAATAATTTGTTTGAGCAGCAAACACGCCTTGAGTTCACGTAGGTGGTTAAAGAGTCATTGGAAAAAATGCAAAATGAAAGTAGAGCCTAACATCTGTAACACACAGACTGTTCAAGTGAGGTGGAAAAAGAGGGTGTGCACAGCTCAGAGAACTTGCTCTCAGGGACATTCAGTCAGTTTATAAAGATGAATTTACTAAAAGAATTTAGAAAAAATTAGAAGTGAATGGGCAATGGTTCAGTTCATGAAAGAAAGAGCAAGACTTCGGACCAGAGTTGATTTCCTTTAAGTCTGCACTGGGATTAAAGACTTTGTGTGAGTTAAAAGATATTTAGACTGGAACAAAAATGGATGGCTCAGTATTTATTCTGTGTAATAAATGCATGTTAGACCATACAACCGTTTAATAACCTGGATAGATGTTGCAGCTGAAATTAAGAAATTTTAGTTACCACAGTATGCTATTAGAAAGCTTTTACCCTCAGATGTTCTGAAAAAGATATACTGAAAAACCTCCAAGGGAAAGATTTTCTTTCAATAAAATTATTGTACTATGAAACAAAATACAACATTAAGCAGCAGGTAAAATGATTGTAATGATGCATTTCTTTCATACAAGTACTAATGTTAACAGCCTTCATCAGCTAAAGTTCAGAAAGAAATAAGCTTACTCTAAGGCACGTTTTGGAGTACAGAGGTTATCTATTTTGATTTCAAAAAAAATGTTCCCCTGATGCACACATCTATTTTAAAGTACGCATTAATGAGAGGTTTTGTGTTCTGTGAGCCTAACAGCTGATATATTATAATGAAAATGAGCAGTCAGCAACATTCCTTTTTAGTTTCTTGCTTTTTCCATAGCAGTTTCAGGTTTATTAGATTTCTATTCATTTGATCGTTTATTACTTAATGGAAAAAAAAAAAAAAAAAGCTGAGATTGTTTTTTCCCACTTTATAACTGGGACTAAACCACTGGATCAGAGAGATATATTTTGGAGATCTGTCTCATTGCCTTAGGGGTTATTTTGTGGGTTGGTTTGTTGGGGAGGAGGGTGGGAATGGTGTGTTAAAATGAGGTCCTTCCAATTATGCCTGTAGCTTTCAACACAGATGCAAAAGCAGGAGAGAAGGAAAAGTAATTTCAGGACCTTATGGTGTGCAGCTGAGAGGCTTTGGGGAAAAAAGTCATTAATAAATTGATGGATTCTTGTTCAGTGATGTTTTGGGAACTTTGTTCAGCTCCACTGCAGGCTTTAAATTTAGAAGTGGTTCCAGTCGTTGGGAGAAACCAGGAGGTGAACCTGACAGCCATCATACTGCCTAAGAACCCTAATTTGACAGTCTTCTACTGGTGGATAGGAAACAATCTACAGGTACATGAATGGTTTTGACTGAGGTGATTTTCAGTCTCTTTCTAATAAAGGTTGAGTGACAACTTTTAATAGAAGTACTGCCATATTGCATGTCTTCTTTTAGAGCATCTTTCCTTCCAAGTAGCCAGTTATGTCTGGTGGCAAGCAGTATCTAACTTCACTTGATTAATCACATGCATTTAAGATGCTAATTTCCCTTTATCGCTGCTTAACTGGAAATGGTAATTTCTCTTCTAGAATTAGTTTGAATTTCTAAATGTCTTTCTTTTGGGGGGGGACAACAATTTATTCTGTTTCATTACCAGTGGAAAAAGTATTGTGGAGGAGGGTGCATTTGTGATTATAGCATTGGTGAATGATGAGACTTGAATTTATGCGTTTTCATGTTGATGATATGAGTACTGTATATTCACTGTATAGATAAATATTTTCTGGGAGTTTAAAATAAACTGGCATATCAAAAATGGTGAAGATCTAAGAGGATATGAAAACAGTGAGAACACTCAAACAATCTAGTGATGTTAATTTGGGGATAGAAAGTCTAGATAAACATATCTTAGAGCAATAAATATCCTGGTATTTCTATTGGGAATATTTCTTGGCTGGCTGGGCTGGCTGGGTTAATTTCTTTCTAGATCTTTCAATAACAGTTCTGTATCTCTTCATAATACTGACTTTGCTGTTGCTAGAACAGCCACTGCAGATCGATGTGGAGGGTTTTTGTAATTCATACGAATGGTGGTCAGGTTTTGTAATTCATATGAACGTCTCAGCTCCTCCTTGGAGATTATGGTGGTCTGGTGCACTTTCATATTTGTGCTCTAAGTTGACAGAATTAATCCTTTTAATTCTGACATACTCTACAATTTTTGAGGCAAATGACTTGTTACATATGATCTTACAGAGATCATTGAACCTGCCTCAAAATTACAGTGGGATCTGAATGAATTATTCAAAATGAAATGTTTGCCCTGTCCAGCAGCTATTCTGTTTATAAAAGATCCCTTTAGGGAAAGAAACATTCTATATTGAAAACTGTGATTGAACAATTTGATAAAATGCTGATTAATTGTCTAATTGATGTGACATTTTTAATGACAGTCTCCTAGGACACTGTTCCCATAGTTATTGCTGAAATTCTTTTTTAACCTTTGCTTTGTATTTTTAAAGCCTCTCCTTACATTGGAGAGTTTTCTGGTGACAAAGTTTGCCGAGACAGGTGACATCAGAGTAACAGTGCAAGCTTCCTGTGGGAGCTCCATGCTTCAGGACTCAAAAGTTGTCCATGTTTTTGGTGAGACTCTCTTAATTTTGTTGTGTTTTTTTGTTTGTTTCATGTATACTTGCTTCTTATACCCCTTAAACCAGCCCTGACACAACTGAACCTGTTGTAAAATTATATCTAATGCCACATATAATTCTTAAAATTAGAAGGATGAACTGTCAATAGGTAACTCCATGAAGTTGAACACCGTGATTGCATGGAAGGGTTTAATCTGAAACGTTTTACTTTCTTTTCTTATTTCAGATGTTACTGTGGTTCCTATATGCTGTATGTAGCAATAGTGCCTAGAAATCTTCTGAGTTTTTAGATAAAGTAGTTTAAACACCTCTGAAAAAAAAAGAAAATTTAGTTCTGTATATGCTTTAAGCATTGAAAACAATGTGAAATAATTGCCTTTTATCGCTGTTGCTTTGGTGCTCTAGAGTTTTGATCAAGTATAGCTCTGCTGTAATTACTGAATAATCCTTCAGCTTTTGTTTCACATTGTGCCCTGGTGTTTGTTGTGTCATATAATGTGGTGACAAGGTATAATATACTGTGAAAAATGTAGTGCCAACAAATTATTTACATTTGTATTTGTGCTGTCACATGTGGGAATTGTGATAAGTGCTTCTTTCTAATGCAAGCTAAAAGCGTTCAGATATAAAATACACAACATGATATATCTTTATTGTCTGAAGAAGATTCTGTTCTTTTTGCTTTTAGTGCATTTATTAATTTAAAACAATGATAAAGACTCCTGCTAAATGGAGCTTTTGTGAACCTTTTCCCTCCCTAAGATAAATGGATTTAACATTTATGCTACCCCTTATAAGTCTGTCCACTTTTTTAGAAATCTTTAGAAGTCTTAGTGTGATTAGATCAATGACTTTGGCTTTCCATCACTCCTTCTGCTCTTAATGTTGGCCAATCTTGATAGTAAGAGCAAGAAACTACTGGCCATGAGGGAAATAATGAAGTCTTTGGAAAAGAAAACCACATTAAAATACAATTCTGATGGAAGTGCTGGGAAGGCCAGGTTTGCCTCATGCATTCCAGAGATCTTTCTCTGCTTTGCATTAAGTTCCCCAGGTGTTCATCCAAGGAACATATATGAAGAAATGGAGAATTTTAGAGTCTGTTCACTGAGGAACAGCTCATTTTTGGTATTTCAGATATTTTTGAAGATTTCCAGAGAAATATTGGTTTTATTATTTCTGAGAGGGCCGTCATTAGCCTTTGTTACGTCATTTCTATTCTTATTTTCATAGCTGGCTTATGGAGTATGTAAAGTATTCATTTTACATGAAAAAAGTGTAACATGGAATATGTTACAAGGAGCATGTAATGGGCAAACCCCATATGCTATGATTCAGTGAGAGTAAGATCCACTGGCATATTTCCATTGCAAATAAATGAAACCAACCATGTTTCTGTGGTGTATTGTCCTAAGGTAAAAATACTGGGAACTTTATGATCCCAGATCACATATGTAAATTTCTTTGAGTTGTTTGGTTTTTTTCTTCCTTCCTGCTTTTTTGTCTTGAGGAACAAATTCGGTGTTGTTGACCAAACTACGGAAAGAAATTGAATACCTGACAGGAGTGTAGTTTTTCTCCATGCAAGAGTACATAAGCACAGAGCAGTGAGGTTCCAAGATACAGCAGCCCTGCCCAGCAAATAATGCCTAATTATATATTTCATCTTCTATTTCTACAGAGCTGTTTTTGCAACCTGGTTTGTTGTTTGTTCAAAAATGTTACTTTTTGGTCTTTTTCTAGATAATTTTCATGTTCTTGCTTTGAAGTTTACTAAGCACCTGGACATGTACAACCCCGACATACCGGAGTGGAGGGAAGACATAGGACGGGTAGTAACACGACTTCTTGCAAAGGTGCTCTTTCAGATTGCTCGTAAAATGTTCCCTCGCCAGCTGTAAAGCTTGAAGGTTAAGTTAATGCCTTCTCATTTGGAAAAATGGACACAGAGCAGAATAATAAAATGAACCCCATGAGCCAAATTTAAAACAAGTTTGAGCCTAGTGTTACTTTTATGTGCAGGCTGTAGATGTTGATGTTGTAGCACAGATAGTCTATGTCTAACACAGCCTAACTGGCAATTAATGCTAAATATTGCTCTTTGGGATTAGGCATAAACATATTGGTAAATACTGCTGACTCCAAAGCAAGAAGAATATCTTAAATGTGATTTATTTATAAGTTAGCAAAGGAGGAGAAAAGAGAAGGCTCCATGAGGACATTAGTACAGTCTTCCAGTACCTAATGAAAGCCTACAGCAAAGCTGGAGTATGACTCTTTACAAGGGCATGTAGGGATAGGACAGAGTAAACGGCTTTAAACTAGAATAAGGTAGATTTAGGGACATTAGGAAGAAATTCATCACTATAAGAGTGGACTCTGGAACAGGTTGCCCAGAGAAGTTGTGGGTGCCCTGTCTCTGCAAGTGCTCAAGGACAAGTTGAATGGGGCTTTGAGCAACCTGGTCTCATGGAAGGTGTCCCTGCCTATGACAGGGGAATGGAACTAAGTGATCTTTAAGGTTCCTTCCAACCCAAACCATTCTAGGATCCTGTGATTCTATGGTTCTGTGTAATATAAAAGACAGTTTTTGTGTAAAAAAAAAACCAGAATGAACGACTTAACAGTGCGAGTTGTGTAACTTTGAAAATTGCACATAATATATAGGCACACTATTTGTAAAGCTGTTTTGTTGGGGTTTTTTTGAGTTCACAAAAGGAATGTGGATTGGCAGCAGCTGAATCTTGTAGGTTAAATCAAGTACAAAGGCATGCAGCAGTATTGTGAGATAAGTAAATGAAAACTATGAGCGCTAGAGCTATTCTGTTCAGGAACGCACACTGCCAGTAACTGGGCATGCCCACATGGGCTTCTGTGAGGGTAATAGCACTGAGGCGCAGGTTGACAGTGTTCTTAAAGAATTTGCTTTTAAAATCACTTCACTACTGCTTCCTGCAGTAGTGCAAATCAGGCTTTGGAATTTTGGCTTTTATGCTATTTTGTGCCTTTTTTTTTTTTAGGGTTCACATCAAATGTCAAATTAAATTAATTTCCCAATTTATCAGCATAAACCCATGCTATAGCCAGTGTCAGTCAAACAAATATTTTACTCCTTTATACGATAGCCCTTGCATTTTAATAATTACTTAATCATTTTCACAATGATATGAAAGATTTAATGGAATTTCAGAATCTGTTTAATAAAGGCTATAGAAAGTGCCCAGGGTGTAGTCATGAGAAACTTGTGGCAGTATTATGCAGCACATGTAGGATTTTGGGACTAAAAGCAAAATTTGCAGAAACTACATTGAAAAGAGATGCACTGGACTTTCAGTGTGGGATGCAGGTATTCGTTGCAATTTCAGGAACTCAATCTAGGTGCTGTTAGTGTTACCCTGAAAGATTTTTCTCTGTCCATTAAACACAGATGGAAAAGTAGCCTCCCTAAGCTAAAGTTAGCTGTAATGAATATGCCCTTCTAAGTCTACTATGTGTCTGAATGGCCCAGAGAGGCCCTAAATCAGTTGGGATATTTTGTTCGCTGTTACCCTAGAAATGCACAGCCGTTGCACAGTTTTGCTAGCGCTGCATACCACTTGATTTGGCTTCTTTGTATGATGCCAGTAAATCACTTTAATGCGATAACAATGCTTAGCTCTTCCAGTCTTCAAAGACCAGCTCACATTTTACTTGATTTGTGTTTGGCTTTTTTCATGTCTTAGCTTCTGGTAGATGTCCTCTAAATATTAAGGATCTGAATACCAAAGACTAAAAGACATATGTGGAATTAGTCATGTATTTTCTCTAAAATATAATGCACACTGTCCTATAATTTCCCATATGCCTTTGTCTTTACAGGAAACAAATATACCCGAAGAAACACTCATGACAGTTGTGAAACCGGGTCTGCCTACAACTGCTGACTTGCATGTGCTACTACCAGCAAACCAACCAAAAAGGAAGAGAAGTGTGACTAGTGATAAGGTAACCAGAGCAATGTATGTCTGGCTAGGACAGTCTTCATCCTATTTTGCAGTCACTATACTCTCATTGTCTTTATATAATAATTAAAAGTGTTCCTTACCTATGTAAAGATCTCAATCCCACCTGACAAGATACATGTAAAAGCTAGCAACTGCTATGTCTGCTTGGTTTGACAGTATCTAGATGAGCATAATCTAGTGCTCACTGGTATTGGTGTATTTCAGAAGACTAAATAGTGCTCATCTGATTTTTAAACAGAAAAAGCAGTGGTGACATGTCAGTCTGTGAAGATCCAGTAGAGCAAAGAGTGTGTTTTAGAACACTGACACTTCTAACGAGGGACAAAGCATCTCTGCACTCTTTTTATAGGCAAGTTAGATTTCAGGTCAAACAGAAAAAGAACCTTGATAGTTGACCTGTAAAGAGCATTGAGCAGGTAGTTTCTGTCTTTATGAGCAAAAGTCCTTTCAGTTGGCAAGAAATAAATATAGGGAACACAGGAATGAAAATAAGACATTAGTTTCTGCCTTATTATTTTGGAACTATATTTTTTCCACAAGAACGTTTGGCACTAATAATCTGTAGTAATTGTCCTTTTGCTGTGATGGAGAAGGAGCAGATCCCAACCCTGTGCCTGTATCTAGCAGTTCAAGTCACGCCAAAGAATAACAAAAAAGAAAGTAATAATAATACTAATATGGAATAATAACAAATTAAAAAAGAATTCCAAGATTAACAATGTAAGATATCATTAATTTTGAAGGGCATTCTACAACTTCCTCAGACAAGGTCAGTGTCAAAAGAGCTGGAGAGGTAGTTAAGATGAAGCTCTTTATGAGAAAACAAAGCCAGTAGATTATGTTTGGAATTTATGGAGTATGGTTTGGAAAGTCCAAAGGAGTATGTTGAAGTTGTCAAAGTACTTGAACAGGTATCTTACTTTAAAATGAACAGAATAGAGTGTGAATGCAGTTTCTGGAGGAAATTCTTTATTCTGAGCATATATGGAATGGATGTTTTATTAGTTTGAGGGAACTGATAGTGATAGATTTTTAGGTTGTTCAAACATGTTATTTCCATACAAAATGTGATGCATATTAGTATCCCTTTTATCTCAACTGTTATATTAGCACTGTGCTTTAAGGCAGCTTAAAGAATATGCTGCCTTAAGGCTTTTTTCATGTTTGTTTATGAAATAGCCTGCGAGTTTTTCCAAAACATAAACAGTCACATGTTGCAATTTGGAAAAACTTTCTTTTCAGTGGGACTATGGGGAAATTACATTAGTTTACCAAGGAACAGTTTCTGTAATAAGTAGTCCTGCTTTAGCCAGCTGCCTAAATTTCTATTTTTATATTGTAGCTAAGGGGCACTACTTTACTTTAGCTATTGATTTATGCATGTAAAATTGTTGATTTAGAATTGAATGGCACAAATTTCGATAAAATATATATTGAGACTCCATTGTGACTCAAGAAATATCCTGAAAATATATCCTATATAAATAAACTTACCATCAGTAACTGGTTAAGTCAACAGGAAAATACCTGTGGTGTCCCTTGTTTAAAGATTCATTACATTCTCCCAGAAGAGAATCTTGAAGTTCTTCATCATGTTTAACTGGAAGGATGTGCTTTGTCATGCCAGTGCCAGTTCTCAAAGTGAGTGTTGTGACAATATTGTAAGGACTTACCAATGCAGAAAGTTTTCTGCATATTTGGAGGTGTCCATGAAATCCTTAACATAGACATATTTCCGAAATGTCTTCCTTAAAAGAAGACCTATTTGTTCTTGACTGAAAATATTTTAGATTTGGGATATTACATGATTTCAGAAGATCTTGGTCAGGCAGTGAGCACTTGGTGGTTTCTAGTGGTATTTTACAGTGTTGTGATGTGGTGCCAGTGGTTAAATTAGTGATCTAGAACAGGAGTCATAACTGGTAAAAGCAGCCAGCAATAACAAAGATAGAAAGCTGGAAGTGCAGTAGTAGGAGCCCTTTGGATAATTCTGGCAAAAGCCCTTTTTATTTCAAATTTATGCATGTAAAAATAAAAGCTGACTGTGATTTAACCTGGTTTTAAGAACACAGCAATTTCATTCTAATCATTGACTCTGGAGGAACTCAGTTGCTTAATTAATACACATCTGTTACATGTCTAATGTCAGGTGGGATGAGTCCAGTTAAAAGAGTCAATTAAAATGCATTTAAACTGTAGTCTGGAAAACAGTGGCTCTGAGGAAGATTTGGGGCTCTGTCTAGATACACTACTACATGAAAATTCACAGTGAGTTACTTTGGTAAAAAGGGCAACTGAAACCCCGGATGCATAAGAAAGTAGGTAACAGTTTGAATACTGTCATTATTTTTGCACTGTTAGACCACAATGTAGGAGCCATTTTGTTCACATGTTCAAATATTATAATTGGAAAGGATGTAGAAAAAGAAGATATAAAATTCAAATGCTGGTATAAGGACCTCTACTTCGTCTAGAGAAGATCTCCACACAGTAGATTGTTTTTTGTAAATGCTGGAGAGGTGGCAGCATTGTCTTCAATAAATGCCTTGGGGCAGAAGAAAAAACCCCGAAACTACAAGTACTGAAACAACTATCAGTCAAACAGTGAAACAAATAAGATTGGTGGTTCACATGAGATTTGAATTTTCAACCTCTGAAAATGTAGTTTGAATATGCTTGGGTAGGGAGAGAAATAATGGACAAGTGTTAGTCAATTAAGCGAAAACCAGAGCAAATGTTTGGTTCCTCAAACACCTGCCAGGAAAATATGAGGTATTCAAAGTTATGGGCCTTGGTAATTTCATTTTCTGTCTCAAAGTCACATTACCGTAACATAGTTGACCCTCTTGCATGGTATAGCATGAGCATGTGAACCTGGAGTGACATCAAGTAGCCATTTCAGTGGTACCAGCATCACTTTAAAAGATGCTAATCAATATATTATTATCATTGTATTATTATATGCTTATCCTATCCTCTTTTCAGACTTTGGGCAAAAAGATAAATACTTAGGAGCTATATAGAGTAATTTTCTTGTAAAATAACTGAGGCCGTGATACCATCACCCTTATGTTGATTCATTCTCCCACAAAAAATGTAATAAAGTCAGTGGAATGGCTTCATAAGTTAGCTATTCCAGAATATGTGTGAGGATATTTGAACTTTTGTGTCGTCTGTGACCATAATAAGAGAGACTACAGGGATTTCTATCTATTATATGCAAGGTTGGTCAAAGATGAACTCCGTAATTGATAAGATCATAAAAGAAGTTACTCATGAAGGTTTCATGGATATAAAGCATATTTCTAATTTGGCATCCTGTGTGAAGTCATGTCCTAAATTATAAGGTGTAAAGTATAAAACTAGCTTTGATCTTTCAGAAAATTACCCATGTTGAAGACACAAGCAAGTAGAAGGGAATATTCAGATAATTTTTCATCTGGGGTTAGGCTATGATAGTACATTTAATGGTTCTGCTCCATAAAAATGTGAAAGACCATATTTTACTATCTATCCACTAAAGAAAAATAGGAAGAATCCTGATTTTTTCCACATGGGTGATTGTATATATTTCTACAGAGTATTGTTAGAAATTAGGTATAAATGGAATCCATACAATTATAGGTAAGGAAGTGAGGAAAATTATGACATGTAGTTCATTATCAACTAGCAGTTGCTTTTCACAGCAAGAAATAAAAATGACATTGCAGGTTTTCTTCTGATAGGTTAGAAGAATGGAGAGTTTTCAACATGAATTATGCACTGTGTGAGTTATAACCAGGTAAACCAAATAGCGTGTGCAAAAGGTGTGCTGTCTGTCACATACTGGGTAAATCTAAAGGCTTTGGTGTAAGCAGAAAGATAGATTTAGCTATAAATCAGCTTTTACGGCTTGTGGAGTTTGGCATTATTTTTAAACACTGTATTTCTTTAGGATTTCTGCTCATTGTTGACAAATGCTTTTTGAATTTCTTACCATTTAATGAACCAGGGGTTTTCCTTTTTAGAACATTGAGTGACTCGGAGTGGAACATAGTGCAAGATGTCTGACATTTTCTCTGTTGTATTTTCAGAGAATAGCAGCTATAAAGCAGGCCTTGAATTCACACAACATCAGTTTCTTTCTGAGGGGAGGATACTGGGTCTTAGTGACTTTAGCTGACTCCAGTTCAGGTAAATATATACACAAAGCTCCCAACAGAACAACCTTTGGATGCCTGTTTGAGTTCTAATACGTTAAGGAGAAAATCTTCATACCAGTATATATGTCTACGTACATATATACTTATTTCGTACTTGTTACGTCTAGATGCACACATAAATATATACATGTATATACATGTAAATATGTATATATATGTAATATATGAAGTCCCATCATTTTTGTTTGTGTATCATCTCCCGTAATATATCCTTCTTTATTATTTCAGCATGTTGTGGGAGAACAGCTTAGCTTACCACAATCAATTTATGTAAATACAGGTTTGATATTTTATTTCTCATCTCCCTCTAGAGCAGAAAGCTCTTTTATCTTGTCACTAATGTGGAACTGTGCTACAGTCTTGCTGTAGTACCTCATCTGGTTTAAAGGGCTAACATTTGTTAGCCAGCATAAAAGGCTGGGATTGGAAGAAGCCCATGTTTGTTTCAGCCTTTACCAGTGTGGGACCTTGATGAATTAATTTTGTTTGGAGCCTTAGTTTTTCCTTCTGTGACATTAATATAGCCCTGCATTTGTAACACATATATTTCAGGGTATGTGATCATTTCCTATGATAACTTTAGATTCTGAGAAAAAGACCCAAATAGTATGCAAATAATTAAATCTTCAAAAGTTCTGTTTGTTGTGTTTTGTTTTGGCTTTGGCTTTGTTTGTATTTGTTTTTAATTGGTCCTCTGTCCTTCAGTCACAAGTCACCAATTAAATTTGTGTTGTTGACTTCTTGAAGAGGCTACAGATGTAAAAGGAGTTACACAAATAGCAACAAATGTTTTTGCCCTGGCAGTTAAACAGAAAAGAAAGCCCAAGAATGTGAATGATCTGAGAGAATACATGCTAAGCTGTTGTTTTATTTTGTATTTCAGACTCTCAGAGGATTGGAGGAGGCAGTGGCTACTGGGCTATTGTGATTTTCTTTGTTATCTGTCTAGTTGCAGTTGGGGCTTTCATCCTCTACAAGTTCAAAAGGCAAGTAAACCTTAATCAACAACATACACGCTTTAAGAATTAGGTTTATCCACAGATCAGCAAAACAGAGTTTGTTTGTTATTTGAAAAGGAGGTTTCTTGAAGAACTGCAAAAAGTCCACTTCTTTGAAAATCATGATTTTCTGAACTTTTCAGGCATCAAGGTCCTGTACTGATGCATGCTTTCACTTGCTGCGTTCCAAAATAAATAGCAGCAATATAGGAACTGTGTAGAGTTCGTTCAGCTTGTCTAAATAATATCATCAAGAAACAGAGCTGAGCTAAAATATTATTCCTGATTAATTCCTACCTCATTACTCCTAGCAGTTATGAATAAACTAAAGCTTTTGGGACAAAGAATGCATCTGCAATGCTGATTTGCTTTGAAAGGTAGTTTTATCAAAATGTGTAGTCCTCTGGAGTTTCTGTTTGCACACATTACATTTTAATTGCTGGGGCAATGCCATATAGAATGACTGACAGAAATAGATTAGCATTAATTTGACACTAAAGTTTGTTAAGGGGAGAAATAATTCTGGAGATAGACTTTATGTAAGACATATTCTCAAAATTGGCAAGGAATGCCATGCCAGCCTTTGACAATCCAATATATCTCTAGTCTGCAACTGATTTTAATCAGAGCTACAAGGGTGCTAGGATTTAAAGGATTTTGTTCTTGTTCATGAGTCTGTGTTATCATTGGCTGTGCTCTTGGTATTTTTGTATCTCTGGGGCACTTAGAAGTTCTTGAATTTAATCATACTGGAAGCAAGTCTTCATCATCATCAAATCCTGATGTCCTTACTCGGTGAGGATTCCTGTTGATTTGTCTCATTTTTTAAAGATTCATTTTTATGTGAAATAAACTTAAGTCATAGAAATGGGTGCAGCACTGAGTTTGTGAAAGCAGAAAGTGTAGGTAGCATTTAAATAAGAGCTTGTTTAGATAAAGAGTTACTAAGTCAATATAGAGTCCCTCTTTTTTCTAAGGATCTCTTCATTTTCCACTGCAGCATCTAAGTTTCTTATTGCTCATAGTGGGTGATTTCTTTAAAAGACAAAGCACAAGGCTGTCAAGCTGTCTACAGCTGAATAAAATTCCATTTTTACTATACTAGGTGCCTGCAGCAAGGAAAAGCGTAAAAATGCTTGATGTGGTGTAATTATATTATTTCAGTAGCAATAGATTGAGGATTTGCTGTTTGCAGTGTACGATCATAAAACTTGCTTGTGATATCTTTCAAAAGCTGTATGATTTATGTCTTTTATTAGCTCTTAAATGAGGGCAATTAAATTACAGACACAATTACTGCATGGCAAAAGAAGTATGAAATATTCAAGAAAGGAGGAACAAAATTATGCTCCTTGAGTTTTTTCTAAAATGCTCAATGAACCATTGCTTTATAAATAGAGCTCTTACTAAAGAGGAAACTATAGTACAATTTGCAAATTGCGAGCTTTAGTGTCTCTCACACTTCTGTATATAATTTGTGAAAATCATTTGCATTTAAATTTTGCAGGGGTTCAATTTAGATGCGAGTGAGAAGGATCATAAGATATATTCAAATGTTTATCAGTAGCCTGAAAACTGCAGTTGGCATTGATGAATGACCATGCAGTAGTATTCAATTTTAGTCCTTTTCATATCTGTTTCTGAGATATTTGACAGAATTATTTTCAAATCATCTTTTCCAAGATGACAATTTTTTTTTTTGGTTGCATCCTTTATTTGCAATTTGATCTTCAAAGAATATGGAGCACCTGATTGGTGCTACGTTTGAAAAATCAATTTTCCCCGTGTGCTCCCTGTGAACTCCTCTTCCACCCAAGTCTTTAATCCCTTCAAAAAGCCTTTCCTGTGTTTGTAAAGATGGATGTTGAATTGCTGGATCCCTGTGGAGTGCTTACTTGTGAGTAGAGTTCCTTTAAAGTCAGTACAGTGAGTGTGTAAGTTTACAAACTCGTCCATAGAGACTGAGGCTATGAAATTGAGTGTCCTTTATAGATACAAAGGTTGCAAGTTGTAATGCACAAAGGCAGCTTGTCAGTGTTATATGCCTGTATATTAAAAATTAATTTGCTGAAAGAATGCCATTGGCAACAAAAATTGTTCCATTTTAGAATATAATTTTGGCGGAACAACATTTACTGGGCTCTGAGGTAACTTAGACAACACACACAAATATGAAAATGAGTTATTTCCACTTGCAGGCATGTATAAGGTGTGTTGAAATGTTAATAGTGTCCATATTTTTTATGCATGATTCACAAAATTAAGTAGGAGATGGAAGACATTTGCTGGTGCTTTCCTTTTACTTAAGTCAGATACTCCCTTCAGAAAAGGGTTAAAGCTTTCTTTTTTTCCTTCAAGTCAGAGAAATCTTTACTATTTTTAGTTTTATCACTACACTGATAGGGTCTACATGACTTGTAGATGGCACTGGGGCGCAGACAATGCAGGTGGTTTGCAAAAGATTGTATGGACATGCCTTGGGCTATTCTCTCTCTATTTCTCTCCCTTTTCTGGCCTAAAAGACAATTCTTCAAATTGTTTGATACCTGGAAAGATGCAAGATGGAAAGACTGGGTTGCAGTTAAGATGGTGACTGAATTGGCAGGGAGGTTACAGTGTCATACATGAGAGCATTTAATCTTTTTTCAGTGAGTCAAGGCACAGGTCATGACTGGTGGTGAAAAGTAAGGAGAAAATAACAGACTTCTGTGTGGACTATAGTACAGCTTCAATAGAAAAAGGAGAAAACTGCTCAAACTGCCTAATGGTTCTGGAGTGCCAGGGATTGGTTCCCGTCCCCAAGCAAGAGGCTTAATTTACACTAATTTATCAAGCAGAATTGTGAGATGAAAGACGGTGTTGACAAGATATCAGGAACTAATCTAATAATTCTTTTTTTATGAATCTTTCAGGGCAATCAGGACACTCTGATGAAATTTGCTGCTCCTGTTTAATTTCTCATTTTCTGAAAACTGCAATATCCAGCACAAAAAATGGTGTCCCTCACAAGAAGTAAATCTCCCAAAATTAGTTTTTTGGGAAAGCAGTAATCTAAAAATAACAACCCCGCATAAGATTATGTGTCAAATGCCTCGTATGCAGAAAATGACGAGTGTATTTTATCTAATTAAGTAAAGAAGGTAGGGGGAAAACAGTTTTTTATCTAATTAAGTAGGGAGGGTAGGGAAAAAGCAAAGGCAAATTCATATAGAGGTGGTGGAATTTGGGCTGATTAGTTATATGCTTATTAAAAAACAACACTATCTCATCACTCCTGAAGGAATTCCCATTTTAAAGAAATGATTAAAAATGTGTCATTTCTTACTAATCAAAACTAAAATTTTAGGGTCTGCTGGATAAGCAGAGCTGTCATGACTCTCTAGTAATGATTAGGTGACTGTAAATTGCATTGGTTCTGATATGCCCTAATCCCAAATAATTAACCACTGGGTGGGAAGATTGCTGTCCTGTGTTCTTACGTGCAGTAAAATAGTGAACATTTATAATTTCATCTCCCTGCTCCTACTTTATCTGGTGTATTTGTGCATCCAGCCACTCATCACCAGAAACATACGCTTGAAAAACCAGTGCTGGAGTCCTGGGAGCTCATGGAGTGATCTCTGGCAATCCAGAGAGTGATTGGTTGCTTCTGACAAAAGCAAAATTAGAAAGCCAGCAAGTCTCGAGACACGCAGGGTTACGATCCTCAGAGTAGGTAAACAATTCAGATTAGGGCTATTTTTATGTAGTAAATGAGAAGTAAATGTTAAATGATAAATGCTGATGGTTTTAAAGACTAATTCTGGTTGTATCCCACAAATGAATAAAGATTAGTTTAGCTACATTTGGGAGGGTGTATGGGGGAATTTTCAGCATGAAAGCAAGGAGAGGTACCCCAACTGCTAAATCTGACTGTGGCTATGGCACAGGATGCAGTGCTGACAATGAACATGAATGGCTGGCAAGCCAAGAATAATGTGCTTTTTCTTTCCTCTTATTTTTGAGGGTGGAAATCACCAATCTGATGCCTCAAGCAAACAATATGTTACAGTACTCACTAGTATGCTTCAGTTGTTTAAGCATCCAGGTAAAATGGACTGGAGCTGTTTCTTTTGACCAGAACAATACAAAGCAGCTGGAAAATATATTTGAGAAGTCAGGTCTATTTTTTAAAGCAGATCTGGGGCTCTCGTATATTTTTCTATACCATACCATCTTTACTAAATTAGGTTCAGGAAAAACACACTTCTTCTATTCCCTTTGAAAAAATGTTTATATTTTTTGTGGGTTTCAAGTTGCCATCCAGAAAAGATTTCTTCATCCTTTCACAGCAAGCTTCTATGGTGTGTGGTGCTGGGCAACAGTATAGAGAAGGCAAATAACACTGTACCAGGCAAAGTGTAGGAAAGGGAAAATACATTTTAGCCACATCAAAGCTGCCATGTAATCATCATGGATCTGAAATCCTTTTCTTATTTTTTACATCTACATAACAACAGGATGTTAAGGCAGCCAAACCAGAAGAAATATTTGGCTTTTCTGCTTAGGTATTTTACCTGGTTAATAGTAGCAATTTTGGTTCTCTTAAAGAGTATGGAAATCTTCAACCTTTAATTTGTATGCAGACTACTGCCAGTGTACTTCAAGCTGCATATACTGTTTTCACAAATTGCAGTGGATCTACTTCAGCCAAATTTATACCATTCTTTGTGTATTCTCTTTCCCTCCACTACTGTCAAGTGCCACTTTTAGTAAATGGACCCCTTCCCTGGTCATTTCCACAATCTGGAGCAGAACTGTGTTATCTTTCTGCCTCATTGACTTACTGTCTCGTTTTCAGTCTCTGAAAAGCTATCTTTTTACCCACCTTGCTTATACTACTTTTATACTCTATGAGAGCAAGTTTAGTCCCAGTCCATGTCACTTAGTTATTAAAAAAACAGGCACTAATTTAATGATCCATAATATTTCATATAAACTTCCTCAAAAAATCAAAGTAAGAGCATATAGAAACGTTTTCTGAAATGAAGGAGGCAAGTAAATCAGAAGTGCCTTAAAGCACAAAGAAGTCAGTCATCTGAACACTAATCCAAGCATAATAAAGCCAGCACCACAATAAAGTACTCTATTTAATGGATTATTATTGTTGTTGGTTTTATTTAAACTCCAAGAGAATGTTACATTATTCCATGTCCTTTGCCATGTGAATATGTTCCTATTTCCTTTTTATACTAAGCAGAATCTTAATCAAGCCTCTGGAAAATGAATGAAGTTGCATAAAGGCCAATATGTATTGGCTCCACAAGGAAGGAACTGAAAGCCAAATAAACTAGAGAGTTTAAATGAGTGGGAATCAGTATCTCATCCGCCTCCTGCTGTTCCTTACTGCTGAACATTTTTAAGTGCAAACAGTTTCAGGTATGAACTGATTAGAATTTGTGAATATCAGGAAGAAAAGAAAAAAACCTTTCTGGAATATCTTCTAAAAGGTGCAAAACCTGGAGAGCTTGGTGAAAGCCATGTGCTGTGATGTTCAGTAGTAATTTTGTGCAGAATTAAGTCTCCAGTTCATATTTTTATGGTCCTCAAAGTAGGCATGAATATTTCTTCTTCTTCATGATTAAAATAAAATGCTACAGAGAAAACAAAAGGATCTAAAAATGTAAACCATAGGGTGCTGCACAGCAGAGGTAATTGTCTCCAGTGATGGATGTGAAGCACATGCATTTTGCAGCTGAAGAGTAACCCCCCAAAAGAATCTATTGCATAATCTTTTTCTCTGTACTTATAAATGTGCTTTCAATTTTCATACTGGTGATATAACTCTCTTGGGTCAGATTTCATGTCTTGTCATGTTTTCACAGTAGTCTTTTATGTAAACCCAAGCATTTCAGCTCTGCCTACTTCAAACAGTTACATTGCACTCAATAGAAATTGCTTCCTTAAGAAGAGAAAAGCACATCAGGGTACACAAGAGTTTCTGTCTGTGTAATTAGGGGTAGCAGCTTCTTTCCTACATATTAGAGCAGTGAGAGGCAACTGAAAAATGTCCAGAGTCAGGCCCATCTTTAGCAAGAATTTGGTATCCACATCCTGGTTCATTCCACAGTGCAGTTGTCCCTTGTAAGCAGAACATCTGGCACGTGTGTTAAAAACAGCTCTTGAGAAAGCTTGGACTATTATTTTGTTCAATCTGTTTGAGTCTCTTTGTTGTAAAACTGAACCATATGAAACACGTAGAGATCTCTATAGCATATAAAAGGTCAAATGCATATGGTATAGGCACAAGAGCTTTACAAGACCTGTGATACTCTCCTTCTTCCCATCCATGCTCAGTGTTACAATCTAAGATGCTTTCCTCTGTGAGGAACAAAGAAAAGTGTGGAAGAGTCACTGATTATCTCAACTTTATTGTCTTCCTTGGAGGATCTATACTTAGCATGATTGGGCTCACAAAGTTTAGGTGGGTGAGAAATAAGAGCTTATGCCTCTTCTCCTTTTACCTGTACCTCATACAGAAGTGCTCTTAACAACAAAATGTTTAATGATCATTTGTGAACTTGTGAGGTTTCTTCCTTTAGGAACCCCTTAAATGTGTTTAGTAGTATGTGTTGTGACTGTGTAGTCTAACAAGTAAATCTTATCAGACACAAGTTGATGCCTCAGGACTTACACTAAAGGACACACATTGTTGAGGTGGTTTCAGACAGGCTCTTCAGAACTGGGCAGACAACAGTTAGATTAGCAGCTCTGTTCCCTTTACTTAACTGCAAAGGTCTGATACGCCATATGGGTTCAAGATGGATAACATATTTATTGTGTCAAAAATATTTTGATGATACTACTGATGCTTCTACAGTCTGTCAGAAGTTTTGAGAAGGTTCCCTAATTATTGCAAAAACATATGTGCTAATTCTGCAGATGTGTTGCAAAGACGTTCTCCTGGGGTTTATTTCCCTTAGGCATTCAGCGGTGGACTGAAAGTGAGCAAGTTGACAGGTTTGACGCAGGTCTGATTGAGAGGGATATTATTTTCCACATGACCAGTTTCATTAGCAAACACATTAAAACAGTCTGGAGTTACTGGCCATAGACAAAAAAAATCAAAATTAATTACCTAATGTATTTGTTTTGGTAACAAGGAATGTCCTTCCCCTTTTCATCGTGGCTTTTTTCATCCAGTTAATAGGGGGAGAGTGATGCAGGGCTTGGCTTTGTGTGTATGTTTGTGTTCGAGGACACTGTTGGTCATAATAGCACAGTGTTGTGGTGTTAGACCTTGTTTGCATCCTTGTCCTTTGTATGTGGTTAATACTTTATTTACTCTGAGCTCAAAGAGATGCAGAAATATATATAAATATAATTTTGTGTGTGTTTGTATACACATACCTACATAGATCTCTGTGTGTACACATGTAGGTATACAGGATGCAATTAGTCCCTTGGATAGCTCAGAATAAAGGGAGGAGATCTACTTCAGTTGTTTTTCAATGCTGAGCACTTTTGATTTATTCTAAGTATTCTGACGCAATGGAAGGTGCTGTTCAAACTAGTATGCTGCAGTAACTTTTATCTCAAACTAAAATGGTGCCACCTAGTAAAAAACCTTTCTTCTGAAATGACATTTAAAGACAGGTCATCTTCAAAAGCCTAGAGAAAACAGAGCAACCTGTGCATTTATCTAGCTGTCAGACTGCTGCCAGAATATGGAGCAGGAGGTGGTTGTTTTTAGAGGCATGCCTACAAATTAGTGTCACTTTTTGTATTTTCTCACTGTCTAAAGAAACCACAGTTTAACCTCAGCAGTTCAACCATGTTTTCTCTTTTCTTCTCATTGTCTACCCTTTGCAATAATCTGCGTTTAAACGTAGATTTTGACAGCCATGATCTGCTGTCATGCTGATCAAACTGTCAAGCTGCTTCTTGCAGTGTACAGCCTGCAACTCCCTCATCAGAAGTGTCTGCTTGGTGCCTAGGAGAGGATATCCGTATGTGCTTAGGCAGACTGTACGTGAATGCAGCTATAGCAAAGGGTTTTGCTCTCAAGAAATGTTTAAACCATAAATTCTGTTGTACAGTTAGGAGTCCCTGATTATTCCATTTGATTTTACAAAGTCTTATTTATTAAGTTAATCTAGTTATGAAGTCTTTAGCAGTACCAAGACTTAAGGCTCCTGATCTGAAATATGGTGCTAGTTGCTCATTAGAGCTGATAGAGCCATTTAATCACATGCTTTTTGGTTTTATAGATTCAAATCAGAATGAATGAATTAATTAAATGCTGTCTGCTGTAGGGAGTTTTGTCTAATTTGTCAGTTTCCAGTAGTCCTGGGCCAAACGTTACACTCTGTTTCCTTCAGTGCTGCCTGCTTAACTTCTCTACTCTCTCTAGTCTTCTTATGTGTCCTTACTGGTGCTGGTTTGCCTCCTTTCCCCTTGTTCCTGGCATCCTGGTTCTTCACTCTCTGCTCCCTTTCGATTCCTTGTCTCCTGGATTTCTCCTGCTTCCTCTTCTCAACCCTGATGGAGCATAAGAATGCTATTCAATGTGTTCACACTTCAGCATCAGCCCATCTCACCAGGGAGATGTGGTGATGATTGTGACCTAGCTTGATGTTTGTGAAGACACCTGGAACCAGGAATGAATACCTGTTTCTTATTTTTATTGCTTGAGTTCTTAAAATGGTTTTTCTTTGGTTTTAGTAATTTTTTTGCATTATTAGTCATTGTTAGTCAGAAATTGATGCTTAATTATTATGTTGGTATGAACATTGTGGTAAGACAGTTAAAACTGACTGAGAATAAGGAGTTGGTAAGTTTAGGCTGTGAGTACATAATTCTCAAGCACCTTTGGTCTGCTGAAACTCTGCTGTGATACCAGCATGTGCGCAACACAAGGGAACTCTATCACAAGGCTTTTTCTCCTTGTCTGATATAGGAAACTGCCAGGCAGAAATGTCTATGCCCAGATGCACAATGAAAAAGAGCAGGAAATGACAAGCCCTGTTAATCATAGTGAGGACACCCAGAACATCATCCAGGGTGAGGAGTTTATTGATGATGATCTGGACTCGCAAACACTAGGTAACGCAAGAGGTAACTTCAATTTTAATTTATAAATTTTCATGAGTAATTGATTTTTAATTGATATTTGTTTTCATTTTAGCTTTTTTTTTTTTTTTTTTTTTTCATTTTCT
>JANRGW010003192.1:0-44131 GCA_024733675.1 Psilopsiagon aymara | reverse complement strand
GGGAAGAAGGAGGGGGAAGTGAGTGAACAAAACTGCTTGTTTTACAGCTTAAACCGCGGCAGCTCTTTTGGGAGGGGCAGGTGGGTTAACAAACTGTGTGGCTGATTTACAGCTTAAACCACGACACTTTCTTTCACAGCTCTTTGAATTCAGTGATATCAACTCTTTGAAATTTGTGATTTCAGATTTCTTGTCGGTTTTTTAAGCACTGACTACCTTGTCTTGGGCACCAGGAGAAAAAACCAAAATATATCAGAAATATCATTTGGCTAGACTACAGATTTATTAAATGATATCAGGGAATAATCCAGTAATAGACATTCCAGCAAAGAACATAATTTATTTTATTAAAATTACCATACGGTAAAAACTTGTTCTCACTTACAATCATCCTATCCCCTCTCCTACCTCCAATCTGTCAATTGAACACTGCCTTATGAGACTTCCTCCTCATACCATAATAAATGAGTCAAAAAGGAGGGAACAGATCTTTACCATACTAAATAAATTCTTCATGATTATTCCTCAAGTATTTTCTAAAATTTCCTTTTCCTGAGTTGTTTCACATCCCAATCTGTTGACGAAAAAACTGTCAACTGAATAAGAAAATAAGATTTTGCCATCTTAAGAAAATATTAATTTAGCTGCCTCATTCATCCGTATTCCATAATCCTCCAGTAAAAACATAGCTTATAGTTTTTAATTAGCTAGACATAATTACGCAGTGCATTTCTAACCTCAAAACACCACACAGTGTGAAATCCACAGCAAAGTTCCCAAAGCCACCATTTTGAAAGGAATTTTTAGAGTTTGGAAAATTTATTCCAATTATAATAAATATCTGTCAGAATATTTACTGTATATTCTCTTTCAGAAGCAACATCATTAATTATCTTATGAAGGAACATTTTTAGTCAGATTTTTAAAGCCTGTCATTGTAGTAGCAATGAGCATTTGGAAGTAACACTCAAATCAAAATAATAAAAATATTTTAGATATTTCTTTTCAAGTTCTCATACTCATACAGTATCAATTGCATCAAAAAATTGACAAAATGAAGTGAAATCTTCTCTAAAACACCCAAACCCAAACAATAAAAATCACTCACAAACCCAAATATCTTAGATTGTAAGAGAAAAGATTATTCAATATAAATTTCATGAAAGAGAATATTTAGTGGGTAAACACATCTCTAAAACACAGAGGGAGAATTAAAAAAGCTATTGACTTTGACCAATTCCTACCACACTTCATAACACACAATTACATTCCTAAGATACCCAACTAACCAAGCAAAAAAACCCCCAAACACCCAAAGCAAGAAAATGACACCTTATGCTAAAGAAAATAATAACTAAAAAAATGATAAAATATTCATTGTAATTCAAATTTCAGAAAATACTATGTGAAAGATTGTTATTTTTAATGACAGAAGAAAAATTGTTAGGAAAAACGTTTAGAAATCTATCCTGATGTAATTTACAAATAACAGCTAACAGACAGAGGCATCACAAAATGTGGATATTTACATATATAAGGAAATAAAAGACAGTGGCTAAAGTGATAAAAGAATTTTTTTCTTTGGAGTTCATAATATAATTTCTGAAAAGAATTATTCATATGGATGCAAAAATAATATCTGTCCTCACCCATATAATCTTAAGTAGCTGCACATAACTCACAGTAAGGCAAAGAACTAATTTTCAATACATAAAACAATTTAAAAAACCTAAAAAACCCCTCCAAAGTTCGAGTAAATAGCAGATTTTTCTGTCTTCTTGACTACCATTCACACATTTAAGCATGTTGCTAGAGGTGAAAACAATTTATGAACAGTTTATTAGCAGAGTTGTTCTACATTATATCTAAGAATTGGTTCTCCATTTGAGTGGAATATATCAATTACAATTATACAGGTGAGCTAACTCTCATTTGTCACTGGGGGGGATGTTTATCCTGATTAAGTCATTCAGAAAACAAAGTGCAATAGATCAACCAATTTTACTGGTTTTTGAAACACAACCATCTTCCTTGAGACCTTAAAAATATAAAGAAAAAAGTGTATTTTATGGCAGGTATGCTTACAGAGCAAGAATTCCTATGACTTGCGAATTTCTGAGACATATTTTAAGATGTTCTATTATTACATAACAGCAAAAGCTGCTTTATCGTTTGCATTATTTACACTAATACAGTGAAGTGTTTGGAAACTGAAACATATATACATAATTAAATTAATGGTATATAAGAAGATGTGAGTCATAATTGCCTCATGTAATTTTCATCAATTTTCATCAATTATGCCTCAATGCATAATAGTCATGTTTGTTTCCTTGCTGCTTTCTGGAGTGAAATGACACTTCACCTGTAAGGGATGGCATGGCACTATGTCACTATTCTTTTTTTCTTCCTTCTTGTTTTTTTAGCTAAGATGAAATTCTGCAAGCTTATAAATCTCTGTACTTGCATTCTATTCTGTCTCACTGCAGCAAACACAAATAAAATCTCTTGAAGGGGAATCAACACTATCCTAATTTCAAGTGGAAACAGAATTTCATGAAAAACATGACTTATTTTTTAAAGATTAACTGAGATTACTTCAAGACATTCTCTGACTAATTAATTTATCCAGAGTTCTAAACATCCAAATTCACCTGAAGAATTCCTCCTGTGAAATGCTGTCTTGCCTACACTTCAAAATGCTTCATCATGAATTATCAGTATGTGCTCAGCTGATGTGGATTTTTTGTTTCCTTAGAGTATAACAATATTTCAGTTTAAAGCTCATCAGTACCAAAGTAAAGCAGATTTGGCAAAGCTATTCAAGATTCATCTCCAAATGTGTTTATAAATGATCTTTAAATGACTACTTTAATAATAGTAGTCAGCTTATACAGGTGAGGAGTTTGTATTATCTTTCTACAGCCTCTCAGGACCTGTCAGGGCAAAAAAATGTCAAGGCTGTACATTAGAGATACTCTCACAGCAGCTAAGCAACAAAAATGCTCATCAGTGAGTTTCAAAATTAATTTATGACAAAAGAACCTTTTGAACTAATTGAGGTAAACAGTTTGTCAGAGGGGATACTGGTAAGCAATGCAAAAGCACATCTGGTAGTATCACAGAGAATTGCAAGCACATTTTATATCTTAACATTTATTTTCCCATTCTGCAACATGCAGATACTTCTCTACCTGAAAAAGACTTTGAATAAGTCATGAAACAGTGTCCTAATGCAAATGTTTTTATTTCTAGAAGCAAAATATCTTAACACAGTATTTCTGAGAAAAAACTTTGACAAACATACAGCCCAAAAAGGCAGTTGCATGCTGGGCTGCAATAAGATGAGTGTGACCAGCAGGACAAAGGAAGTGATTCTGCCCCTTTAATGAGCTCTCATGAGAGCACACTGGAGTACTGTGTGCAGTTCTGGGGCCCCCAACACAAAACAGACATGGAGCTGTTGGGGCGAGTCCAGAGGAGGCGATGGAGATGCTGTGAGGGCTGATGCAGCCTTGCTCTGGAACAGATGGAGAGAGCTGGGCTTCTTCAGCCTTGAGAAGGGAAGGCTATGGGGAGATATTAGAACAGCTGTGAGTGCCTAAAGGGGCTACGAGAAACCTGAAGAGGAGCTTTGAACAAGGACATGTAGGACAGGACAAGGAGGAAGAGCTTTAACCTGGGAGAGAGGAGATTGAGATGAGATCTTAGGAGGAAGTTGTTCCCTGTGAGGGTGGTGAGGCCCTGGCATAGGTTGCTCAGAGAAGCTGTGGTTGCCCCATCCCTGGCAGTGTTCAAAGCCACTTGGACGGGGCTTGAAGCAATGTGGTCTAGTAGAAGGTGTCCCTGTCCGTGGCAGGGAGTTTGAACTGAATGAGCACTAATGTCCCTCCCAACCCAAAACATTCCATGCTGTTATGAAAGCAAACCCACAAAACTTGTTCATAGTAATAGTAAAAAATTTCAGCAGCTCACTGAGAAGTAATGTTTTTCTAAAATACTTATACTCTTTTTGAAGGAAAACTGGAAAAAAAAATTATAAAATCCTAATGCTTCAACAGAGAGCCCATCAAGCTCTGTCAACTGTCTTTCTTTTCATCTCCAGTTTCCAGCCACATATCAATATTATTTTCTGAGATCCTGTTATTAAGCATAGTTGCCAGTCTTTGCTGGCTCAAACTTGTGCTAAGCCTCTAGCTAAAAACTTCAGCATTGTCAGAAAGTTTTACACATACAATACTGTGAAAAATTGCTTTCACTGTCAAAATTTCCTTTCTGAATCTTTGATGGTGTTTGCAATACAATGTGTTTTGAAGCCTACTGCAGAAAACATTACTTAAAAATTAAGCCAAACCCTCTTTCTAAATAATCCCACTGTTGTGCTAAAAAATTTCTTCATCTGCATTGAAAGTAAGCTTAGATTTCACTCAGTCTTTCTTGTTTTGTATACTTGTACAAGGTGCCTTGTACTACATTTTACTCCATCCTTAACTATCTTCCAATCACATTCATGTGCACACGCACTTAAAATAGTTAAAATTTACAACAGAAATTCAGTAGAGTATTTACACTAGAAACATGCAGAATATTTACACTATAAATATAAAAACATTTCTGTATAGTTTACCTGGTCCACAAATACATTTTTTACTCTGAATGTACTTAGAAGCTGAATTCTATCCAACTCTTGAGACATACAGAAGGGAGTTTGCGAAAGAATAAATGCTTGATCAATCACCTTAGACATGTGAAAACCACAACACTTCATAAATGAATAATTTAAAAAATGTTTATCTTCCTGAAATTGTAGTTATGCTAACATTGATACATCTAACACTGTACAAACACTACTATTCATGCTCAATGAGAACTGAAAGAGTATATCTCTGAAAGCAAAAAAACAACTTTTCCAACCTCTCTGTCTCTACCTCCATTGTTTAGTGTATCTTGCTGCATTAATCAGCCAAGCATACCTGTCAATGAGGAGAAAAAGCAGTTGATTTTTTCCTTAAAACACCTTCTTTTCAGTTTCCTTGAAGCAAAATATTAATATAGCTTTCTGAAAGACTTTTTGTCTTAGCTGTGTTCATGGATTTATCTATGTTCATTAACAGGGGAACGTTAAGTTCTAGAATGTCTCAATAGGTCTGTCTTCAGATCAGAACCTCATCTAGTTAGTCAGATTTGTTTTTTCTAGCTATGGCAAAAAAAAGGAACATCTGTCAAATGTCAATATGTACAAACTGAATATTTTAGAAATCAGAAAAACACAGTAACATAAAACTAAACTGTCTAGATGAAAGCAAACGTCTACATAGACCAATACCCTACCTTGAATGCAGCATTTCCAGTAACAGATGTTTGTGAAAGAATGTAAGAGGGCATATTAGAAGAATATTTTTAGATTATACTCTGCACAAAGATTATTTCTGGATTATGGGCTTTTAAATCAGAATTTATATCACTCTCCTGAGCTATATTAGACAGATATTTTTCATTATTTAAATAGTTTTGAGCTCGTTTGAACTTCTACTTTACACTGTACTATATTGTCCTGATTTTGTCTGAAATAGAGTTAATTCTCTTCCTAGTAGCTGGTACAGAGCTGTGGTTGGCCTTTAGTCTGAGAACAAAGCTGATAACACACAATGTTTTAGTTGCTGCTCTGTACCACTTGCCCTCATCAGCAACTTTTCAGTCTTATGTTTTGTGAGGGAGAACGTGTGCAAGAAGCTGTGAGGGAGCAGAGATAGGACACCTGACCCAATCTAGCCAAAGTGGTATTCCATACCACAGCACATCATGCCAAATATATAAACTGGAGGGAGTTAGCCAGGAGGGGCTGACCACTGCTTTTGACATTTCTTTTTCCTGTACTTTACCTACCCTCTTCCACACCACTCAAAATCTGATATACTTTTAATAGGTCCTAAACTATTTATCTTGACATCGAAAAGAGTAAGTTGTTATATCCATATCAAAAATATATATCCTTGTTGTTTTTCAACTTGTTTCAATTCTGCTTTCTCCTTTTGAAAACCTTTGAAACTTTTGAATAGGATACAGTATTGCTTGCCTTACTAAGCATATGAGTTTGCTACAGTTCTAGCTAGGGACATCCTATGTTCTCTATTTCTGCAGCAGTTCTTACCATTCTATTTCTCCCCTAATGCTGATAAACTGATATTGTCATAAATCTGCCTATAGTTTACATGCATATTTTTATCCAAAATATCAAAATGTTGCTTTTCTACCTCACGTTCTTCTTTAGATCTCGCAGCTACCTCTTCCCTTATACAAACACTGGTCATGTTTCAGTCACTGAACCATTTGTCTATGCCTGCGGGATTTCCCATGTATACTGACTCATTTGAATAATTTCAACAGATTTATGAGAATCCCTTTTTGCAAAAAAAGTATATATTTCCCTTATATCATTTATTTAATGTGTCCATTATTTAATAATCTTTGGAATACTTTCCACTGTCTCCCCCAGTGGTAGCTGTGTTCTCTAAACGATCTCTACAAGGGCCACAAGGGAAAACATGAGTTAAATAAGAGACTGAGCATTTATTTGTTACAGAGCATAAAGCAAGACACAGAAGTGTGGTGTGCTAGCTTGGACATCTCTGTAGCAGGAAACTGTAGGATGTATTACAATTGTGAAAACACACTTCACATACTCTACCCTTGCTTCTTTTTTCCTGTTTAGATAATAGGCTTTAGATACTCACAAACAATAGAGTTTGCTATTTCTTTACAATTATTTGAACAAAAAGTGAGAAAAAAAAGAAAAGCTCATGCTTCTTGTTTTTTGTTAAACTGGAGAGTGAGGTAGGATGCCATCAAGGCTACTTTTGACATGGGAAAACTAAAGCTTCAGATATTATTATGAAGCTGATATTTCTGCTTGGATTACTCACAAAAATGAAATCTAAATCCTAGATCCTTATTAAAATTAGATTGTTTTATTTTGAATATTTGTTCAATGAAGATAATGTTTAACAATGCAATATAGACTATAATAACCCTATCCGAACAACAAAAACCCAGTAAATGTTAACTTAAAATAAGCTATTGCCTGAGCAGTGGTGGTGAGATACCTATTTTCTACAAACAGAATATGGCACCAACTAGTAATATATTTAGCTGCAATTAAAACCAAAATAAACCAAACCAAAACAAACAAGACAACATAAAAACAAAAGCCACAAAAGAAAACTCAAACTAAGCAAAACCCACAAAACCAAATAAAAAGCTAGCCCAACAATATGAGTCTCTTGTAGCTCTTTGGGAGCAAATTTTTGAAAGTAGGGGAGAAAAAATGCTAGTAACAGCTGGGATAAACTCATAAAAATCATACTGCTTGCTTCTAGAGACATTTAGTGGCCTTAAATTCAAAGCAATTTCATCAGAAAAAGAATGTAAAATATATCTATATAATAGGAGAAAGCAATATCTATTTATTATCAACCATCTAAGCTACAATTTAACCCTTTTCAGGAAATATGAAATTTAAAAGGCCAAAGAACATCAACATCAAATGCTGAAGACTTGTATGGCTGAATCAAAGGGTGAGAATTTTATTCCTGATGTATGGTAGATCTCTCTGAGGATAAGTTTAGAAAGCAAGGGTGTCTAGTCTAACTCTTGGAACTCTCACTCCATTATATCTCTGGTTTCTCAACACATCATTTCAGTCCAATTCTGTATAAATCACTTTAACCCAATTCTCTATAAATCGTTACCTATTCTGACAAAATTTCTTTTTTTATGTAGTAGAGTGAACCTTGCAATTGAATTCAGTTGAATTACTTTTATAAATTTCTACTAAAATCACTTTTGCTGATAACTCTGACAGTGTTAGTTTTAGCAATCCTAGCCACTCAGGTTTGTGACATCTGATCTCAGGTTCTATGAATGATTAAATTTTCTGTGTGATTAAAATAATAACAAACGCAAATAATTATCACTATAAATTTAAACCATACTGAAATCAATACTGAAATACAAATTGCAGTTTGTTCTAACCACTGTGGGAGCTTCCAAAATCACTTGAAAACAGCAACACAAAGTCTGATAAGAGTAGATAAAGTATGGACTTGTTTGCAAGGGGATGCTATTGATTTTTAAAGCAATATCAAGTGAAATATCACTATTCACAATGTAAGTTCAACAGTCCCCCAGAAGTGCCTCTTCAAAGTGCTTTAGAATTAAATTCTCTGTGGATTTATCTCCACCTGAGGGAGGACAATGAGCAATACACAATATAGTTTTAACTAAAAAGGAAGACTGCTTTACTCTTAACTGTAACTGTCAGATACAAAATACTTCATGCATTCAATTTTTTCTTATAATTTTCTCATGTTCCTCCATGGAACAGCTGGGAAGAATATAAACTGTGGGGAGTAGATTTTAAATTGAAAAAGAAAGTAACCTTCAACAACTATACCCTTGTTGGAATAAGACAAGACAGGATAAGGAAAGAAGTTTCCTCTATGACTTAATATGACATCCATTCAAATTTTGGGGAAAAATGCTGATGTTTGTACGAATAAGATGGATGTTGATATGTAACAACTACTGAATTTCTGATGCAGGATGTATTCTAGGGAAGACAGAAGCACAAACTATGTAGGAGAATCTACAGTGTGGACTATTAGCATTTATAATGCATTTAAAAGACAACAAGAGAGGCTTCTTAAAGTCCAAAACTGCATTTATTCCAAAAGTTTTTAAGATTCTAAAAATGCAAATTCTAAAAAACCAAATGTCAGTAAACATGTATCTTTGATGATAATTTTTATAACTTTTACAGACATTAATCCTGATTACTTGAAGATATTAGGATGTAGGTTCCATCCCATTAATAAAAAATGCTTTTATGACAGAAACAAAACATCAGCAGTGAGTGGTACAACACTTTGGAAGCAGCACCTGTTTGACAGTATAGCTTACTCACGACTGCAACAGAACTAAATAAGGATTTGTCATGGATTAAGACGTAAACCATTCAGTTTGCTCACTCACTCCCCCCTCTTTCTTCCCCCCAGCTCCCGGGAGAATGGAGAAGAGAATCAAAGGATGTAACTCCCCTGGGTTGAGATAAGCACAGTCCAGTAACTAAGGTATAACACAAATCACTACTGCTACCACCAGTAATAATAATGACCAGGGAAATACAAGGGAAGAGGATACAACTGTTCACCACCAAATGACCAAGTCAAGAACGAACTCTTCCAGGTTCCTGCCCTCAGTATTTTGCATCCTGAGATTGACACGCTGTGATATGAAATACCTTTTTGGCTAGATTGGGTCAGGTGTCCTGTTTCTGCTTCTTCCTGACTTCCCCTCCTCCCTACAGGTCATGAGACTCAGAAAGTCCTTGGTCAAACCAAACATTCTAAGCCGTAACTGAAAACATCGGTGTTATCAGCTCTGTTCCGAGGCTGAAAGTCAAAAACACACCACTGCACCAGCTACTAAAAAGGTGAAAAATGACTGCTACTGCTGAACCCATGACAGGACTAAATAGCTTTTTTAGGACAAAAATTATTTTCGTATTAATCAAAGAATAATATTTGTTTGAATAGCAGGACTTTGAAAGCACTTTGAGCAATGACATTTTGAATTCTTAATTTTTTATGTATCAGCATTGCCTGACAAATAAATAAATAAATGTTTCTTCAGAAACTGAAAGATTTTACACTTATCATCACCCCCATGGCTTTTAATGTCAAATTCTTTTCTGCAGTGGTTGGTTGGGTTTTTTTTTGGTTTTTTTTTTTTTGGATGAAAGATTCAACTTACTCCACAGAATACAAATAAGAAGGGTTTTTTTTGGATATGCATAATATACGTTGTTAGTATTTCAGTCCACTTAAGCACAGTATTTTTTCTCATGTTTTTACCTAAAATCACTGCAGGAATTTCTTTAGGAAGTTGAATCATTACTGGAGCTGTAAGGACAACCAACATAAAGGCAATGAAGTAAAATTCAGCCTATATTTTATCCCATCCCACACCAACAAAATAAGCCCTGTCATATCATTTAGTTTCTGTTCAGACTGAACATTTTAAATTTTATTCAAGGCAAAAATGAAAAAAGCTAAACTTATATTTATTGTGAAAATGTATATAATAAAAATTATAAATTTAATTATCCCTTTGTACAATAGAATAAATAATGTGAAGATAAATAAAACTTAGGTTAACAAATCCCACTGTATCTCATATATTTTGGCTTTTCCAAAAGATTGTGTTTTGGAACTAAACTTCAATAAAAACTTAGGCAGAATAATTTAATTGCACCAATTCAGCATCTTGCGATAGAAAACTAAAATTTAGTTTCAAATGATATTTAAGTAAGTTATACTCATCCATTCAGATTCCTTTTTTATTTTTTTTTTTTTTTTTTAGATAGGAAATTTATTATTTAGTGTGATTTTTTTAAAAATATAAAAATAAGCAAACATTACAGGTGGAAGGGAGGAAAAGAGCAGAGAAATGATCAGAAACCAAGAAAGAACCCTATTCTCTACACAAGCATTCTGACACTTCAGTTTTGAAATTAAGAGAAACCACACAGAGAAGATCCTATTTAATTAATTTCTATTAAGAACAAGATATTTTATTATGCTGTACATTCTACAAGCAACTTCAATTAAAATAATACAATTTAGTTTTACTTCCAATGGTCTGTCCAGTCTCTTAAACAATGATCATGTTAAAAACAATATTTATTGTTTATCATGGGGAAACTTCAAGCAGTAAAAGATAATGTTGTTGTTAAACTGGTCATCATTGCTTAGCCACAAAAACACAAATACAAATTAAAGGAGCCACAGTAATGGATAAGGAGAACAAATAGTTTCTGGGTTTTATTATGCACATATAAGAAATATACTTTAATAGCTATGTTGTCCATTTGTTGAAAAGAATTTGGTGCAAGGTTCTGGATTTAGGGCTTCCATTAAAAATGAAAATTTCAGGTTTTCAAAACTACTATGCTGGTCACCTTACAATTTTGAACTATTTCCATGACTGAAGAAAACAAATTATAGAAAAACAAAACTCAAACAGAAATTCTGACTTCGAGAACAGAACGGATGATTTTTTCATTTAAATAGCATTTTGACCAAAACAATCAACACCCTATGAAGAGAGAGATCTTTAATGTCTAACAGTGTGGGCATATGCGCCACATGGACAAACTACACCATTATTTGCAGAACAAAAGCAGCAACGGGATAATTCTTAAATTCAGCAGTAGCTGAGCTTAAAACACCTTATCCAGTTCAGCCCATTTTCCCTTGAGGATGCGAATGCCATGCTTTGGCATGACACGTAACTATGGGAAAGTGTACAGTTTCATGTTTCTGTCAATACTCTTTCTCTCACCTAAAAAATAAACCTCCCCATATTTCATCTTTGCCAACAATTTGGTATTGGAAACAAAATGGACTGACCCTGGGTCGAACACAAAGTGAGTACTCAACTGAAAAAACAAGCAGTTATGTTTGCTACTCCGGTGTTAAAGAACCTTGGATACATACCTCCATATAGAAACAGGTAGGAACTTTAGGTTTCTGCAGCCACACTGCCAAAATGACTTAAAAAAAAATGGTGCATGCATAAGCAGTTGTATTTGCCCAAATCCATTATAAGAATCAATCTTCAAGCACCACTAAACCTTTCAAAGCACAAATAAAACAACTGTCAATTTCGTGGAAAGAGAAAGAAAGAAAGAAAGAAAGAAAGAAAGAAAGAAAGAAAGGAAAGAAAGAAAGAAAGAAAGAAAGAAAGAAAGAAAGAAAGAAAGAAAGAAAGAAAGAAAGAAAGAAAAAGAAAGAAAGAAAAAGAAAGAAAGAAAGAAAGAAAGAAAGAAAGAAAGAAAGAAAGAAAGAACCAGCTAATGTAAGACTAACCTTATACTTCAAATAAAAGTCATCAGTAAGTTCCAACTTCTTCTAACTAATATTTATAGACCCAACAGCAGATGAAAGTCACCAGCACTGAGCAATGAGCTGGCACACTGGCAAAGACAGGAATTTGTTCGCATGTCACTGACTGCATCTGATGATTCACCTCAATTCTCCATCTGACTGATTCTGGCAGAATCCCGAATTTCTTTTTACATCTCAGATGAAAGTGTGTCAAAAGAGATCACACATAGTCTGATTTCAAATAATTCAGTTTTTTATTTCATTCTTTAGAGCCTGGTCTAAGCAAGAATTTAATACACGCAGACATGAGATATATGTGTTAAACCTATTTTATTGAATTCTTTTCTTTTGTGTGTGTCTCTGTGTGTTTCTGCATTAAAGTGGCAGAAAGAGCCAGAAAGATTTATAGACTTTATTTTCTGATAAGTCTTACAAAGGAAAAGGTCAGAATTCTCCAGCAGCCTGAAATCTAAAAAGCAATAAAATGTACAGACAACTCTCTCTTAAAAGTAATTAATCTTGTTTTCATGAGTATCTGTTTCTATTCCAGTCTTTTTAAAATTCCATCCCCAACCCCAACTATATTCATTAGTTTTAACCTCACTATATTCAATATTTTCCAATATAAATACATTTTGTTAAGGCAAGTATGCAGACTCTCTTATTTATTACACTATTTTTGTCCTTTTTATTTCCATTAAGCAAAGCTAGTTTGAAAATATGTGACATTAAGCTTGCCTTAAAAAATTCTCAGGAAAAATTAGAAGGAAAGTCCTACAACAGGAAGATGGCAAAGGGAAGCCTAAAAAAAACAGAACAAAATAAAAAAAGCCCCAAACCAAAGGAAAAAACCATACCAAACAAAAAACCCAACAACCCACAAAACAAACAAGAAAAGAAAAATATACTCGTTCTATTCAGTACATGAAATGAATTCATGAAGTAAGAAAAAGTTCCATAGGAAGAGTTATCTTAACCACAGGATAATTCTTGAGGAACTTTTTCTATCAGGAATACCATAAGATTAGTAAGATCTGAGAAAGTGAGATGAAGTTTCAATTTCATATAAAAGCTATCTGCAAAAACCTACAGCACTACTACTAGAGCAGAAATGAAACAGCAAGAAAAATTAACATGCAGGTCTGTCTACAGCTGTGTAACTTAACTTCTGGATGCATAATTTGAATCATATTTAGACAGACTATGTTTACTAGCTTAAATATAATTAATAAAAAGCTATAAAGGAAATGAAAACACAAGTGAAACAAAGGGTAACTAAAAGGAACAAATGCAACTTGAGAAAAACAAACAAAAAACATAAAGTAAGTAAAGCTGAGAGAAACTGATTTGGAAATCAATAAAAAAAAATGAGAAATGAAAACTGGTTTTAACATTTACAGAAATTCAAATGTCATTGACTAGAACACTGTCTACTTATTTATTTAAGTTTCATGTAGGGAACATCTACATGCAAATTAGTTATGGCTGAGTTTACTACATTAGGCAACCTATTCCACAACATTTGTTGCAAGAGAAGCAGGTGGATGTTCTGACAAGCCTGATCAGGTACATTCTACCTCACATTTTTTCCAGCAATGTTTAAAAATAAACACTGAACACTGATCAGATATCCTTCTCTTGAACTTCCCTTGCCTTAGACTATGCAGGCCATTTTTCCGCATAAAATAATAAAATAAAATAAAATAAAATAAAATAAATAAAATATCAATTCACCAGTTTTATACAGAATGTTGGAACTCTGCTATTTCTAAAAGCTTGGAATTGTTAATGTCTCAACTGACAGTTTTACTCCTATTATCTTTCAGGACATCAAGAGTGTTGCAATTTTTAGAACAGATCTGTAGTTTACTTAGTGTTTCATATATTTCAAGCCTACTATTGTGAAAAGAGATGTTTAATAAAACACCAAGGAGGTGAAAAATAATATTGGCATGTGCTTTTACACAGTATGCTAGGTAGCCAGATAGGTATGATTTTTTTTTTCCATTCTTATATTTGAAGATAAAGGCCTTGCATTCATTATTTCACAAGTAGTAGAACTGGATATATAGACAGACACAAGATCTAAAAACAAAACAGGGAAAACATTCAGATTGTTTGCATCAATCTGATAAGTCAATAGGTAAAGTAATATATTTTGGTTAGTTTTTTTCTGGCAACACTTCATTTGCTCTAATAGCAGCCATCCCAGCCTGATATTCAAGATGTAAAATATTTTTTTTCCTATACCACATACCCCTATAAATTTCAGCCCTTCTTAAGAAAGCCTGGGCTGCAATGGTAACTTATGTTTTAGATTGTGATATCTTACCAGGAAATTTTGGGTAGAAATGTGTGTGGCTGCATGTGTGGATAACATAAAGGAGGTTGAAAAGAACAGTACAGAGAACAATTAGGAGTACAAAATACTGTACAAGCTAAGAACAGTGTAAGTTAAGCATTACCAAAAAATATTCTCAAAATGGATATATAACAAAAAATACTTAGTTGTTATGTAATAGAAAGCAGGAAAAGAAAGTTACTATATTGTATATTAATTTTTATCTTTCCTCTAGGCACCCCTTTTATTTAAAGTTGGAACAAATTAGCACAAGTTGTCTCTCCGTACAAGACAGATTAACCTCTGCTGCGCTACGCTGCCACTTTCTGTCAAGAATCAAAGGCTTAGTGGGGTTGGTAAAGTTTTCATTGGAATAAGTTACTATCATTCCTAAAGAAAGAGATATCAATGCAGGTCTGCCTCTTTTTATTTTGATATAGATGATGTTATGCCTTATAAACATTTGATTGTGTATGCTTCTACTGTACCACTGCTGAAGAAGTGGACAAGGGATGGGTAAGCAACATTAAACTCCTTTGAGTGTTACCACAGGAGGAATGTCAGGGAAGAGCAAATGTTAACTCAACCATCTTCTATAATATAAGAAAGCGTATCTTGTTCCCGTTGCACAGAACATTGTCCAGTTTGGAGGAGATGAGAACCTGATACTTCTTTTTCCTAAATCTATTGTTTTAATTGAGTACCACTAAGCCAGAGTGTTTTCCCAATGTCAGATGAAACATGTATTTTAGAGCCTGAAAAACATAAAACCCAATATTTTTATTCTCAATTCACACCCAGTTCTCACTTGCATTTTTAAAAGGTAAAAATATATTATAATATCCTGAAAGTTATGTCTCTTCCCATCAAGTTGTCAGTGCTAAATTTATCTGTTGACCATTATATACATTGTCTAGGTAGCATAAGCATTTCATGATGTTGCTCCATTGGTTTTTCAGTAAATTGAAGACCTTGCAATGACTTAACCAGTCAGTAATATGAAACAGTATTCTACTTCTGAACCTGGATTAAACACCAGCTGCTTTGATCAAACATGTAAAAAAATCTATTACTTTCTAATGAACATAATGTTCTACAATCAACCTGATTTGTATTATGTGGGGAATTGCAATTTCGCTCATTGTTGCGGAATAATATATTCCATTACAGCATCAGCCAGGCCTCAGAGATAAGAGGCTTTAAGAGTTTAATTAGAAAGGTTTTGAGTTTTAACGATATGCAAAGAAGATTTATGCTAGTGGGCTTGAAAGATACATGTGATCTCTGATGACAGCTCTTGCTTTGAGGCAAACACTTTTTCTAATTAAACTCCATAGTAATAGAAATGCTTTGAAGAGACCTGTCGCCATTCTTATTCTCCAGTCACAGTGACAACGAAAATGTTGACATTAACCGGAAACTCTGCACTCAGATCTACTAAGAGAAACAACTGTGATTTGTGCATGGAAATTTCCAACAGAACTAGAGTTGTCTCTCAGTTACATCAATCATAGAGTAACATACATGACCTTTACAAATACAGATATGTCACTAAAAGAAAACCATGTGTATCAGATGGTTTTTGATATAATAGATAAAAAATCTAGCATTTCCTTTACATTTACTGAAGATGAATAATTGGAATTATCTGACTTTATCATGTGAACCACTGTGAAACGGTAAAGACATGCCATTAGTAATTAACAAAATACCATTTTTGTCATTAGTGAGCTTTATCAAAACCTCACTGAAATGGCACAGATTTTATGGACTGCACAATCAGAGTAGAATTCTTATGGCAAATTCGCTGCAATTTATAATATGGGAGCACTTAGAATCCTAACAATTGTTCACAAGTTGAAAAGTAATTTTACACACAAGTTAAAAATATTGAAGAAGGAATAAAAGCTTACTGAAACAGGAATGGTGAGATCAAAACTGAGAAGCAGAATGGGGAAGTAATAACAGCAAACCAGTCTTACACATCTGATGGATTTTCTAAATTAATTTTGTACAACTGCAACTTCATATTCTAATCTTGGAGTATTCTCATATGGAGAGTGGTCGTGACAGACACACCTTGTTCACACAAGACATTAAATATAAGTCTTTAACAGATGTCTTCCTGGCACTGCAAATGCTGCAAGTGCCATAATAATCTTGGCAGCTGAATAGTCGTAACTAGATGTCAGACAAGAAGTCCTATTTGAATAAGCAAAACTTTTCTATGACACTGTGTGCTTCAAATATTTTATTGTAGTATGCTAAATGTCTGTTCTGAAAGGAACAAAATGATAAAATTTTGATTATGTAAAATGATATGTCTTGCCTATGAAAACTGTTAACTTTGTTTCTGGAAAATTTAGACTGCCATAGGAAAAGCAGCAGCTGATAAGAACATATATCTTCCCTACCTCAGGCAGCTGATAACAGCTTTGTTAAAGAAGAAAAAAAAAACAAAAACAGCCAAAACAAAAAAAAAAAAAATCCTGTCCTTTTTCTTTATCAAAAATAAAAATAATACCAGCCAAAGACATAAGTAATTTACTTCCATAAAAAAAAAATAAAAACAACAAACCAAAAAAAAAACCAACCAAACAAACAAAAAGCAACCCAAAAAAACCCAAACTCCAAAAAACAAAACCAAACTAAAACAGAAGAAAAGGAAGCAGAAAAGAAAATGTCATCCTCAAGACTTGTATGTAACAATTTTTCTTTTAAGATGTGTATGCCAGTGATATTCTTTCTTGGTTAAGACTATTGTTGGAAGGGACAGATTTCAGGTGAAAGGCTAAGGAGTAATCAGTGCATCTCATTAAAACATCTAGCTTTAATCAGTATCAAAGCAGGGTGAGGAAATCCTTTTAGCTGTACCACAGAGGTACCCATGGCATTACACTGAGTCCATATGGAAAGATAATCTGCTCCATAGAAATTACTTAGGGTTTCTATCTCTGATGAGAGAGCCAGATACATGTAAAAAATCATCTTTTTATTCTGTTACCTTTTATTCTAGGTGTTTGATTCTACACTGAGAGTGAAGAGCTTCACAGAGCAAGGGCATGTGTGAAAAGCATGCCAAGTACTAATAGCATCTGAACTACCATTTTCCTGAAGTACACGCATTTATCACCAAATGGAGGAGAAATTTCGCTTGCACAAAACTGACCGCAGGTCTTGCTATAATGTCAGTCTAGAAGTAGTGTCTTGGAGGAACAATAGCACAGGCTTACTGCACAAATGCTATTATAACTCAGGTTGACTAACTCTATGCTCAACTCTTGCTGATGTTAGCCTCACATGGTGTACTCTAGCCCGATGTACCTCCTTGGTACTTGAAACATGTTTTTCATGTCTGTATGAATATCTCAAGACAGGTTTTCTTCTTTAGTTGCTGCTATATAGGTCTCACAGTACTAACGTGCACTGTCTAGTATTCTAGACTTCAGCTGATATGGGACCACCTATAGCATCTTTTGCTTCTCTCTTTTTTTAAGGATAGATCATTTATGCATGCTAACACCCCAACATTAATTTTTCAAAGATAGTGATAGCAATTTATTTACCTACACTTATCTGCTTATTTTTCCCTTTCAAGCGCATGTCACTGCCTAGTTGCTTTACAAATCAGATGAGCATAATTCTGTTTACTAACTAAAACACTGGACTGTTAGCATAAATTAATGCTAACAGTGGAGGACTTCCCTAGCACTTCAGAAATAGTGTTCAGTTTGCATATGAAATAAGGTAAAGGCCACGGAGAAGGTGAAAACAATCATATCACTAAACTTCAGAATGTCACTCTGTATGTTATATGTTTTAGTGGTGGTCTTGGCAGTTGTGGTGTAATGGTTGGACTGGATGATCCTAAAGGTTTTTTCCAACTTAGTTGATTTTATGATTCCATAATTCTATATATAGCACACTGGCTTGCATGTAGCAGGCATCTACAACTCAGACGCTTCCAAACTTTGGCATCATATCAAAACATAATTATCTTTAATGTGCATGTAATTATACCATGTGTGAAATAGATTATAAATCTCTTCTTAATTAGTGATGACTATGGAATTAGTGATGTCTATGGAATTAACAATGACTAGGGTTTTCAGTTAGGGAAAGGTTATGAAATCAACAAGGAGAATCCAAATGCTGGAAAGCATCATGAGGTTTCCATGCATCCTCAGCATTGGCAGAACACTTTGTTCCATTGGCCAGGTCATTAAGCTATGAATGGTTATTGTTCACAGCATCACAGTATTTACTCAAAATGCGTAGTTGTTACATAAGCATATTCTCTGTCACTGTAATGGCAGCTCTCGTACATCAGTTTGCTCTTTCTTGAGTATTTGCCTTGTTAATAGCAAGCTACTATGGAATCAAAGAATCTATATATGTAAAAAACTGGCATCCACATAAATCTTTAGACCATACACACCCCTGTTTGAGACCATTCCTCCTTCCATCATTCACAGAATCATAAAAGTTGAGGCTATAAGGAACCTCTGGAGGTCATTTAATCCAAGCCCCCCCTCAAAAAGGGTGAACCAGATTACGTTCCCCAGTACCATGTACGGAATATTCTGAATATTTATTCTTCTGAATATTTATAAGGATGGCTTATATATTTATATGGGCTTATATTTATAGGCTTCTGAATATTTATAGGGATGGATACTTCATAACTTCTCTGGTTTTCTCCGCTCAGTTACACTCACAGAAAAAAAGGGTTTTCATTAATTGTTTACTAACTGGATTACTTTTTTTTTCTAAAGTAACAGATTTTATTTCTGCATAAGCTCATATACTGTTATGACTATTGAGTTGAATGAGTATTTGGTGTGCTTGCTGGCATTCCGAATGAAAAGAAAAAAAGAAAAAAAGGGGAAAAAAAATAAGAAGAGGGAAAAGAGTGGAAAAAAGAGAAAAATCCTGTTGGAAACATTCACCAAAGATAATATGGACACAGAAGAAGAAGATTTCCTAAAAGCTGAGATTATTTGAAGTATCTGAAAAGTGGGGAAGATGGGAAAGACCATGAAAGGCAAGTCTGAGAAACTCAAAAAATGGACACCTCTCCATAGATCTGTTTCTTGCTGTAGCAACATGCAACTGCAAGAAAGTTATTCCCAATCTAGAAACAACAGAGAATGCTAGCCACTCTACTCTGCTTCCCCCTGATTTGCCAGACATGTCATATTTGGCTGATTCCCCACTGAGATAACCTAGCATTCTAAGGCAACCCTGCACTGAGTAAGAAGATACTTTTGGTGGTGTTCAGTTTGTAGTTAATTTATTACTGAAAGATAAGAAAAGTAGAAACATGTTAAAGGAGAAAACTGAAAAATTTTCAAAACGCTTTGCATCAAGGGTTTGACAAAGATGAAAGAAATTCATCCCAGGTGTAATTAATCATTGAACAGTCTTTATTTTATATAAAAGCTAAACATTAATTACCAGTGGAATAAGTTGTACTTAAAATGATGGAAATTTTATAGATTACGTTAAATGTCTATGTATGTGTGCTGGAAACAAGGAGGCAGTGTGAATTTAGGAAGATGAGTTTTCATGTCTGGTACGCGTCTGTAGTAATTTTACTACAGTGTGTAATAATATGAAACCTTTACTTTTTGTATACTCAATGACTTGCAAACGGTGGTTTTGACTGGTATCTTCTTCCATGCCTATGAACATTTCATTCATCAGCGGCACCAAAATCATTATAAATAGGAGGTTTCAAGGATATGTGTTCTGGCTTTTTAAAAAAGTTATTAATTTTCAATTTTGGGCTGGTTTCTTTTTTTTGATCTTAGTATCAAATAGCGGAAGAATTCTGAATTTTTAGAAGAATTCTGAAAACCACCAGAATTTACTGTCAACCTTACAATTCATAAGAAGGAAAATTAAAAACCTAAGTGAATACAACTGAAACACAGAATTACTTGGGTTGTATTAAACTGAAATAATGTTTGTACAAAATAAAAAAAGTTTGCATATTTGAATTTCCATAACTCAGATACACTTATATAGACCTTTGGTGACAGAACTGATATTATCATTTTATACGTAACTTTTACCTTGACAGAAAGTCTGCTGGATAGAGTTTCATTTCTGTGTTGGATGTTCTCATGAACTTCTGAAGCCTTTTAAAACTGATGCAAACATCTGATATTCCAGTTTGCATATAAGTTACAGGTATATGTTATGCCTATGCACTAAATCTTATCAAATAGATATTTTGATAGAATGATTTTTATTAAAAAAAAGGTTATTTGGGGTTTCAGTTTTGAAAATGATTATTTTTACATATTCTGAAATACCATGAAAGACATTTAAATTTCTTTTTTTTTTTTTTTTTTTTTTTTTTTTTTTTTTTTTTAATCCATTTGGCTTAAAGAATTATGAGTAAGATTAAGGAAATCAAGACTACAGTGTGTAATTCAACAACAGGTTGTAAATTAACTTGCTATTTTGGGCAAGAAAGTAATAATTTGTAATTAAATTTTAAGAGAAGCATGTGACAGAACTTACTATGAAGTAAAAGAAAAGTAAAAGAAAAGTAAAACAGATATTCTCATATTGTTTGAAACAAATTGGTCCATTTGGGCAAATTAATTCCTTGGGTTACTTCAGAAATATTTTTCTGAAGTTTGTTATCAGCTCAAAGAAGACAGAGGTTCTGTTAAGGGAGACAGAAGAAATTAGTACTAGCACAAATTATTTCAGATATTTGAAGGCAGAGAGAAAGATTAGATAGGGCCGTGACAAATGCAATTAAACTTTCAGGTACAATGCATGCCTCATTGAAAAGGCTGCTACAGATTTCAATAAGGATAAAAAGATACTTCCCTTTACCTCTGACCCTCTTGAATTCAGACATGTCACAAGAAGGAGAGAGAGAATATAGAAATTAAAAAAGAAGGAAAAAAAAAGAGACTAAGGGCGATAGAGGATCATTTCCTAAAATTTTATGGGGTTTTGTTCTTATGATTCTCCTGAAAAATTGTTAGACCTGATCTCCATCATCTTTGCAGTCCCAGTCCTTGGTTTGATCTTTTTTCCTTCCTCAATATTTATCCTTTTCTTGTTACTTGATGGGACATTTACCTGTGTCCCACAGTACCTGGCAGCAGTTACATGTTACCACACAAAATCAAATGACTCTCTGGAGCACAACAGTGAGGTGATGCTTCTCCTCCATTCATACAAATTAAAACCTAATTTTCAAAAACTAAGATCTAAACCTTCACAGAAACACGACCATAATGTTCTCAAAAAAATAATTTACTGTGCATGTACAATTTAATTCACTGTGCATGCAAAATTTAACCAAAGTGAGTCAGGGTTACCAATGTTTCCCAGCTACAAGAAGCAATAGATACATACCAAATTTCACCTTTGATTCATAAAAATTAATAAACCCTATCTCATGCACTCAGTGGATGGCAGACTTTTAATGTACTTTTATAATTTCTCATTAAGTCACTTTGCATTTTAACATGACTTAGCTTGTCACACTATTTGCATTATTTTAAGTCTGCATACTGCAGCACATTTTAAACAGACGCTCATGTAACCTCCTTCTTTTTAACTGGTCTCAGTAATGGCAGAAAATATATTAAAGAATAGAGGTGGAATAACCGAATCCTACCGCTTCAATATTCTCTGCAACCAAGGCATAAATGCACTCTGAGAAGTTTTGCTATGTAATGTCATGCATTTGAAACAAAAAAAAAAGATGGCAAGAGAGGTATGTACTGCATGCTACATGCTAGACTACAAAATACTGACAAATCCAAGAAATGTCATTTCAATGAGTTTACCAAAAATAAATAATCATCCTCCTCCCCCAGAAGTGAAAGGTTACAAAATTGAAGAAAATACCAGCATCTTTAGCTTTGCTTTCTGTTTTACTAAGAGTTTGACATTAAAATAAATGTATGTGAACCTTGACTATGAAGGCAATGGGACTATAACAAATTAAAATATAACTAGGAAAGAGAAAATGCTGTATTGTACCAAATCTGTGATTTTTTAATTCAATATAAAAAGTATTTTAGGAAAAGCAATATAGATTCCTAATAAATTATGTACATTAGTCAAAACTGCATAAATCTTACATGGCAGATTTAAGTTTATGTTGGAGAGCAATATAAATATTTCTATAACATGACTTTCGAGGGGAAAGATTTTTCTTAAATCTAAATTGTCCAAATTTCCAGCATGTCTACAATGCCACTGCAATTTATAATTTTCAAGTTTATAGATTTATAAACCAAACTGAGTATTTCTCTACAGGAGGCCAATGGGCTTTAAGCATGCTGCTTCAGAAAACATTAAACAACCACAACACTACTTCAGATGTTGGTCATGTAGTCCAATTATAAGGAAATTTATTAAAGCACAACAGTTGTTTTCAGTGACTTTTCAATAGTTTCACTGTAAGAGAAATAGGTGCTAAAGGAAAAAAACGTTATAAAAGAAGAATCACATACAAAATACTTCATTTTCTGGAGTTCCTGTACCAAATGCCTGTTGCATAATCAAAGATTTTCATCCCCCAGGATCACATGCAAACGAATATGCTTAAAATGTTTGTCTTACTAAGAAACGTCCAAATGCAAATATGCACATATTAGAATAAATAAAAAAATAAATAAAGATACACCATCCACCATGTTGCAGAAGATAAACAAGTGTATGTATTAATGTCCAAAAGTGTTGTTTGAGAAAATTCTACGTTTTGGAAGCAAAGCTGCTGATAAAACCTGACTTCTACAGAAAAAAATGAACTGCAAAAATCAGCTGGTGTACATAATAGATCAGCTCACAAACATAAAACATTTGTTTATATGTATTTTAGATTTGAGTTACTCTGTGCAAGTAATTTCTGTAAATTATATATCTCAAACAGCATACCACCAAAGTATAAACTTTCAGAAATGTATTCTTAAAAATAGGAGCAAATGCGCAGTCAAAAGACCAAGCACAACCTATTGCTATTAGGTTCAAGGTAATTAAGCATTGGCACAGCTGCTCAATAATACATTTGCTGTAAAATTAAGTAAAAAATCCAGCAGTGTGATACTTTGGTGCCAAGCCACCAAATACATGCTGTAAAGGCATGTTTCAGGAGTGCTCTGTTGGTGTTTTCAAAACTTCCGATTACATTTCAAAATGGTTTGGGTCCCCAAGGTAAGAAGGGTGTAGATAAATTTGTATGCAAAGGGCCACTGAAATGCTTGGGGAGTGGAGCACTTTCCCATTGAGGAAAGGTTGAAGGAGGTAGGCGTTTTTTAACAGAAGGCAAAAACATCTATTGGAACTGAACATCAGCTTCCTAATGCCTATGGGAATATTCCTGAGAAAACAGAAGATTTTTATCGATATTATTTCTGACTCAAAATACAAAAAAAAAAAAAAAAACCAAAAAAAACCACAAAACCCAAAATATGAAGATAGACTGATATTGTAAACACAGGTTGTTCCCAGATTTAGTTAATCAAAGCCCACAGCAACTAGGTGTGAACTTAGTGCTCACCTTGCTTTGAGCAGGGTTTTGTACTAAGCAATTTCCCGAGCTCCCTTCCATCCTGAGTGATGCGTATTAACAATTCATAATACGAGAAAAGCTGGGAGGAGAATAAAGGAGACTTAGAGCTATTAAGAGTTGATTTCTTTAAAATCTGAAGTATAAAACATTTCAACAATAACTGTCATCTGTCTACATTTTGCTAGTATGAATTGTGCCTGTGCTCAGGGATCAGGCAGCATTCATATAAAATAGAAAGAAAATGCAAATCAGCCAGGTAAAAAGGAACAAGAACACCTGTGTTGTGGTTTAAACCAAGTCGGCAAATCAGCTGTGCAGCCATTCCCTCACTCCCTCTCCTTCCTCCCCCCACTCCCAGAGGGATGCGGGGGACAATCAAACCAATGTAACTCTCATGGGTTGTGATAAGAACAGTCCAGTAACTAGCATATAACACAAACCACTACTACTACCACCAGTAATAATAAGGGAAATAACAAGGGAAGAGAATACAAACATTCACTGCCTGTCAACAGATACCCAGCCCGACCCAGCAGCGATATCGCTCCAAGTTAACTGCCCCAGTTTATATAGTGGGAATGACATGGAATGGTATGGAATACCTCTTTGGTCAGTTTGGGTCTGGTGTCCTGTCTCTGCTTCCTCTCACCTTCCCTTCCTCCCTGGCTGAGCATGAGGCTCAGAAAATCCTAGGTCAGACTAAATATTACTAAGCAGTAGCTAAAGCCATCGATGTTATCAGTGCTCTTCCCAGGCCGAAAGTCAAAAACATGGCACTGCACCAGCAACTAAGAAGGAGAAAAATGATTGCTTCTGCTGAACCCTGAACAACCTGCTGGAAATAAAAAGGGGTTAAACTATACTGAGTCCAGAGATGGGATATATTAGCCAGGCTGAGCGGCACAATGGAGAAGGGGGCTCTGTATTGTAGGAGCTGGGAATGGGAAGTGAACATCATTAGAGGGCAAGAGGCTGCAGGAGCACATAAGACAGATAAGACATGGAGAAGAGGAGAAGGAATTGTCAAAATATTACCCAAGGAAGTCAGAGAAAGGTGAAAGGTGTGGTAGTTTCAAAAATAAATTTTAGAATCCAGAATTTGCAATAAATAACAGATCTTGGAGGCACTGATTTATATTTTTTAATTTTTTAATGTTCCTCATCAGAACTGACTGCTTACTCATAATGTATGGAACAATTGCAGATATTATGTCAAATCCCCACAGCCAGAGATTAAACATTGAGACAGTTTGACAAAAAAACTGAGTATGAAATATTGAGATGCCTGTGTAGTAATGCTAAGTAAGGAAAGATGAGCTATTTTTACGTAGTGCCTGACAATGTTAATTAGAACACATTTTGCACTATTTAAGCCATGGTCACAAAAGAAAAGGTGAGAAAAAGATTAGAAAAACCTCACAGGAATATCAAGGAAAGTAATTCCTAAACATCTTTTTAAATAGCTAGTACAAAAATTGCTTAATTGGGAAGAATTAAAATAAGCTTATATCCTCCCAACCTGTTACTCATTAAATTTGTGCACCTATAAATTTTATTCTTTAAGATAAATCCAATAAATTGAGAAAGGAATGCAGTTTAGTGTGAATAAGAAAATCCAATAATGACTTTTTAATAATGTGTATTTTTCACTGATCTAAACTAAAATATAAAGTCTTCTGTGGGATCCCAAAAGTCTGTTTCCTTGGAGACATAAATCTTAAAAATGTTGCATTATCTAGAGGAAAAGAGAGATTATATAACATAAGCATGTCTCTGTCTAAGTTAAACCACAAAACATATGCTGAACAAAACAATAAACATCAATAATTTATTTGTTTTAATTGAGACATGGGTTGTTATCTGAAGTAGCTCCCAGACTACTTTTGCAATACTGAGGTCATCTCTTTTCTCATTAAGAAAGCCTAAAAAAGTCACTCTTTCTCTGAACCGTTTAAACACATTCATAGTACGGTTATGTCAACATAGAGCCCTGCACTCCTTTTTGTGTGTTGCACAATTTTTCCTTATAGATTTAAGACCTGGTTTAGAAATCCAAGATCTTTGTACACAATATTCTATGCAGAATGCTGTGCAGTTAAGCAGCATGTGGCATCAAATAAATATTATTTCCTTTTCCTTAGCTAACAACAAATAAAACATTTTCAAGCACAAATGTGGGGTGTGATTCTTTCTAATGGTTTAAGAATTTAAAGCAAATTGAAAAAAATAAATAAATCAGTAAACAGGTAGTACCATAACACCATGTCACTTCCAAATTTGATGCTGTGAATTTTTGCTTAGAACTGATTGTTTCAATTAAACAGTATTACCATTTTCACATAATTATCTCCACATATGTTGTCATTTTACTTTCAAATAGCAGACTGGAGGCCACTCAGCTCCTAACCAGAAAGAACAGTTACATTTTTAAGTAGACAAAGATATCAATAACTGAAAACATTCTTACTCCACCTGTCAAAAATACTGTAAGTGTACTGGGATTTTTAGCTGTCATTCTATTGCAATCGCTGGTGAAGTATGCTATCAAATATTGCATACTTACATATTTTGGGTAAATTCTGAGGATCTCTGATGCTGATATTTGAAATAGATAATTGAAGAAAGCTTATGCATTGTAATTATAAGAATTCCATAGGTTAATAACATATTAAAGGACTTTCTTGCATTTTTGAATATGTAATTCCCACTGAAACTAAATTAACCACTGGTCTTAACTGGTATTCAGAATTAATTTTTCAATCAACTAAATTAACAAAATACATCATTCTTGTTCTTTCATATCAGAAATTGCATGCCACATGAGGTTTTCTACATCTTCGTTTAATTTTTCTAGTGCCATGCTGCCGGGAACATCCTAGTTATTTTGCAAACTGTTATCAACTCCTTGCAGACAGAAAAAGAGCAGGAGAAAGGGGGTATACAGTGAAGCACAAAATCAGAATGCAGTAAGATTTTTGTGCTCAGTACTACAAGTTCATGGACAAATTCACTCTTCCAGGGAAGGCAAAATTCTAAGGTTAAGCAGGGGAAACTGCAGTATCATACCCCAGTGTTAATACAGGAATACTGAGTCACAGATACCCTGGTTTCCGGAACCTGTAACACTCTGGTTTGAAGTCAGGCTTCAGAGATAGCTATTGTCCCTGGGTGAGGGCAGGAGAAATCCTTATATTACAATGTATCAGTCTTGACAGTATTTTATTAGCTCAAAAATGTCCTGGGTTCAGCAGTAGCAGTCATTTTTCTCCTTCTTGGTAGCTGGTGCAGCACTGTGCTTTTGACTTTTGGCCTGGGAACAATGCTCATACAACAGATGTTTTCAGTTGCTGCTTAGAATGTGCTGGTTTGAATAAGGACTTTCTGAGTCTCATGCTCTGGCAGTGAGGAGGGGAAGTCGGGAGGAAGCAGAGACAGGACACCTGACCCAATCTAGTCAAAGACATATTTCATACCACAGCACATCATGCCCAGAATGTGAAAATAAAGGGCAGGGACCTGGAAGGGTTGGGTTTCACTGCTGGGTTGGGCTTGGTGTTGAGTGGTGAGCAGTTGTATTCTCTTTCCTTGTATTTCCCTTGCCATTATTATTATTGGTGGTAGCAGTAGTGGGTTTGTGTTATACCTCAATTACTGGACTGTTCTTATCTCACCCTGTGGGACTTGCATTCTTTCTATTCTCCTCCCCATCCTTCTTGGAGTGGGGGAGAAGAGAGAGGCTTAAACCACGACAAAAGAAAAAAAAAAAAAAAACAATAAAAATATATGTAGGTTTTGTCACAAAAACATGACATTTTTTATTCAGGATTATCTGTTTGCTCATTAAATAGCCAAATTTCAGAAAGGTTATAGGTAAAACAAGCACACCGAGGAAACTGTGATTTAAATAATGTCATACATTATATACACAGTTGTGAAAAAATATCCCTTATATAAGTGGTTAAAACTTAATAACAAAATAAAATATTAACACCCTGAATTATAATACCACATTCCTTCCAAGTACTTAAAAATTAATTACTTAGTCAATCTAGATGAAATATTTTCACATATGCTAAGTATGTTTATCACCCAGTTTATGGAAAAGGAAATGTAAGTAAAAAATGAAGCTACCTGGCAGAGAGAAGTTTTGATAAAGCTAGGATCAAGGACTCTCCTACAGTTTAGCCTGCAGCCTGTCTTGTCAGCTTCAGCTAACCCCACCAATTGCCTAGATGTTAATCAACACTATAGAGCCATATCTTATAATGTTCTTAAGACAAAGAATTAACAGATAAATGGCAATCTGTCTGTCTGCACAGCAATTAGCACACCACTCATTACCAAGAGGCCACATCAAGACTTGCATATGAAGAGTCATCTATGAAGAGTTATCTTATAAAATTATTGAGATTACATCCAGCAGGAAACAAGCAGTGGTTTGGCCTTTACCATGCCAAATTGCTTATAGAATAGGAGAAAATTTCTTCAAACAAGAGACTACAATAGAGAGGAGAATCAAGCCTTTTTAGTGCTCCTGGTAAATGCACACCTGACATTGAAGACTGTTGGCAGGGTTTCACTGCACACCTTCTAACCCTCTCAGGAGGAAAGGATAACATTATTGGCAGGAGCCCCTGATGAAACCATGTTGAGTGGGATGATCAAGCAGCTTTAAAGCCAAAATGCGATTTCCTTGCTAATCCTCCACATTAGAATAGCATTTTGGCTGTACCCTGAGTACTTTTTTGAGCAGAAATATCTCCTTAGGGAGAGAGTATGCATCACACAGTACTAATAATCATGTTTTTACTGTCTCAGTGACAATTTCATGGTGAGGAGAGCTTAGTTCAGGAAGACCCTTGGTCAAACAAAGTTTGTAAGCTTGCACTTAACTTCAATCACATTAACATCTACATAAAATCTCAGCATAACTTGTGCTTAAACTTGAGATATTGTCAGGGTCCAATTGGAGGAAAATCCCCAGTGCCAGACCCTGTTTCACTTTGTGATCCCAGGAGTGAAAATAAGACACAATCAAGGTCAAGTAACATAATCAGACAGTTTGTTTATTACAAATTACAAAAAGACAGTTATTATAAAAAAGGAAAATTATTGCCGTAAAGGGGATAGCAACAGGACAGATTGGAAGAAAAGGTAGAAAATAAAGCAAGGATTCAGGGTACAGAGAGAGTGAGAGAGACATAGACACCAGTGTGGATCCAGCAGTGCCCCCATGTCATCGTCCTTGGTGGTGGGAGTTCTTCAGGGCTCATAGTCTATTAGTATCAGAGCACAGTGTCCCCCAGGAGTCCGTGGGTGCTGGGTGTACTCGTGGAGGCGTCCTTCTGGAGTCCCCTTGAATGTGCCCATTTTGGAGATGTTTTACTCCCCCTTTTATTGTGAGTTGGGGGGAGTACCTGTGTTCTTCATGTCACTTATCCGGTTCCAGGTGGACCGGTTTCCCTGGTCTTGCAGCCAACTGCAAGGTGTCTGCAGTCACACAGGTGTCTGCAGCAATTCTTGGGATAATGGATAGCAATTTCTCACACCAGTCCTGAAGGTAAAGGACATGGACAGAAGAGTCCTATCAGCTCTTTCTCGTTCATCCCTCAGGCAATGGATGGTAGAGTCTCAATTCAGCTCCTCATACCCTTCTCCCAGGCAATGAATGAAAGAGTCTTACCTCAACTTCTCCCACCCATCCCTGAGACAATGGAGTCCCATTTCAATTCCTCACACTAGCCTTGAGGCAATGGAAGAAAAAGTCTTATCTCAGCTCTTTCCCCCACATTCCTCAGGTGGTGAATGGTGGAGTCCCTTCTCAGCTTCTCCTACCAATCTTTGAGACAATGGGCAGTGGACTCTGATTTTAGACCAGATGTTCACAGATATGCCAGAGATTCAGTCAGGTGGATATCAATTAAAAAAAAAAAAAAAAAAGAAAATGAAAATGAAAAATTGGTGTTATCATATTAGTCTAAAAGAAACAAATAACCAAGACTGAAGTGTTAAATAGGGAATGCCATGAGAAACTGACATGCTGGATGTGGTCAGAAAACACCTAGAAACGCTCCACTTGTTTGTTGAGATTTCTTGTTTAGCAAATTAAATCTTCAATTCTAGAAGTATTTGCACAGACCAAATGTGGGATTGCATTCATATTTACATGTATGTAATAACAGATATGCATGCAAGTCATGATTGTAAACATCTCTAATTTTGATTTGCATGGAGGTATATTGTATAGATTTTGCACAAGGAGCTCAGACAAAGCAGCACTAGATTAACTTTTACTGATTTTGCTGTGAGAAATAAAGTTTAAATGTCTTACAACTAACATACTGACTTTCTTGTAACATCATATTTTGGGGGAGGACATTCACAGTTGCATTTTCAGAGCAGATAAAAATTTTCATAGCAGTTGTGAATGCTTTTCCATACAGAACTTTAGACTATTTATAGGGTTATTTAGTACGACTTCTGTATGTATATATATATGCTCAGTGCATTTGTCTCCTTTTGCATTCAACAGGAGCCTTCTGTTCATACTTAAACAGAGTTAGTACTGATTTGGAGAAAACTCCAGGAACAGACTCACCAACAAAGTTTCAAGTTGGCAAGCAGTTATTTTTTATTGCGGCGCCGGGAGACACACAGATAATAGCTCTTCCTAACGGGCGTCACTCTATTGCCACACAGGCCATCCTTATATAGTCACTTGGGGGTACAACATATTCATTAGAATACACATGAATTACATCATTTCCAGAAAGTTTACCGCATATATACAAAATGTGATGGTGGTCTTTGAGAGTCATTTACTTCTTTCAAAAATCTTCATCACTTCTGGCAGTCTTTGAAGCACCAGCTTAATTAACACAACAAACATAGCACTCATTCTGTCCCTCTACTTATCAAGTAGCTTAACTGCTCCCATTCTGGACATTTGTTAGTCCAGATACTCCCCAGTATCCAGTTTACATCAACTTCATGGGCTCATTAACATAATAATCTTCCTGACCCTCCACCCATCAGTCAGTATAATTGTGCCCATTCCCAGGTCCTGCTTTTCTGTTTTATTTTACTTACACTTTTTGTACTAAGGTCCTAAGGACCTAAAACTAACTTCAAGCACCCCCATTACAAAGCCATCAGACTTAACCTTACTTAGAACTGATTACATTTTGTGCTTTTGTGCCTCCTCCTTTCAGTACGTAAAATTAATTCTATAGTCCTTCACTGATGCTGAAACAATGTTTAATCTGCAAAGAATATCCATTTTCGATAAGAGATAATACATATCTCCAAGGAATTTTCTAATCACATTAAGCCCACTTAAACCTCTGATTACTGCAATGAAAATGTATATTCTTAAACGGATCAGACGAGACAGCTTCCAGAAGCAGAAGGTACTTAATTCAGTTTGTAGTTTCATTACTGCACACTTCAAAATTATTTAGATACACTCAACAGCAGCAATTCCCCTATAGCTTTATTAGATATGTCTTTAACTTTTTTCCATGATCATTATTTAGTACTCATTCAAAGAGAAAAAAAAAAAAAAAGCATCATTTTTCCACTTTACATTGCATTTTTCTGAAAACCAGTACTAATAATGGTGCATATAATTGGAATCTAGTTTATTTGCAAAACTAGTGACAAAACCCAGATAGAAAGATGAATACTGTAATGCATCTTTGTCTTACACTGTTATAAATTGTGACCACAATGGACTGAAATCCAATTAGAATTTATTAATTATAGCAAGCAGAATATGAGCAAAAACAGCGCTGGACGGCAGGGGAGTCTGCGCTCCGCCAACTGCCGCACTGAGCAGTTCAAATAGTCCCCTTTTATTACTGGCGTGCATGGGTGGTCCCGAGTTTCGCAAACGGTCGCAAAGGAGTGGTTTCACTGATATGGCTGAAGCAACATTTCGCAAGCTGGTGGCCTTGCTGATATCGCGATTCTGGGAATTTTCTTTGATAAGCAAGCAAGCAAGTTTCACAAGCGAGTGAATTCCTTTTCACAAGTAATACCTTCTTCATCTCACAGACAGTTTAACATTTCGCAATACTATCATTCCACATTCTTATATTGTTTGATAAACAATTCTAACTTTTAACAACACTACTTTAAGAAAAGGATTTCTTCTAAGTTTACTTTTTCACATGTGGATATTCTGACTTACTTCTTGAGGAGATCTCTAATCTTTATCTTGCGTTCCACTTATACCCTTCAGAGCCCTGAAAACATTCAGCAGTTATGAAGACCCTGGGACACTGCCTGTCAGTGCTGAATCCTCCAGTGAAAAGAACTTTATGCCTATATTTTAAGGTAGCTTGGATTTATTCCTCAAGAAAAGGGATAACCCTGTATTTAGTGAGGATTTCATGTTCCTAAATCCTTCACAACATTATTCCTGGCCATAAAGCTCATAAAAGGAGAGGGAGAGCATTCAGATTCATGTTTTAATTCAGTACAAAAGTTTGGGAACTGAATTCTTTGTCAGTATTGCAGAAGTTGTGAGCAGAACAACCAGAACTCATGGAGATGATTCAGAAAAAACTCCAGGAATGAACTCTCCAACAAAGTTTTCAGGCTGACAAGGAGGTATTCTTTCTTGTGGAGGGGGAAACACTGGGGATAGCTCCTCCTAACGTGTGTCATGGTACTGCTACACAAGTGGTCCTTATATAGTCACTGGACATGCACACATATTCATAAGGCTACGTATGAATTACATTATTTTCCAGAAAGTTTCCCGTGTGTGTACAAAAATGTGTTGGTGATCTTTGACGGTCATTTACTTCTTCCAACAATCTTTGTAACTTTTGGTAGCCTTTGAAGCACCAGCTTCATTAACATCACAAACATATCAATCATCCTGTCCTACTTATCAGATAGTTTAACTACTCCCATCCTGGACATCTCCTAGTTCCAGATACTCTGCATCCCCAGGTCTTGTGCTTCTATCCTCTTTTTCTTACATTTTTTGCTCTAAGGTCATATGGACCTAAAACTGTGTCAACTGCAAAGGTTTATCTTCATGCACCTCAGTTATTTTCCATTACAAAGACATCATTACTTAGAACTGATTCCACTTGTTTACAAAGTTTTATATTCCATTTTGTGCTTTTGCACCTCCTTGTCTCAGTGAATAGTTGGGTAAATTTTCACCCCCTAACTCATTATCACAGATCATACATATGCATATTTGGCTTCAGATGTATGCAGGTATATGCAATGTAAACAACAATGAAGTCAATACAGAAAAGCAATAAATTTTACAAACTAAAGAAGACTGGATGCTCAGCTCCTTTATGGTTTTAACAGGCAATGGGATCTCAAGTCTAAGCACTTCTTTAAATCTTTAATATTTTACTTTTAGTTGATTATTTTGGTTCTTAGTTCATCAGTTTGGCTTAGGTTATGACTAAAATAGATTGTGCTACTTCTAGTAGTGAATTATAAGGATTTACTAAATCTAAATGAGCCTTACAGCACTCTGATAAGTTTCTGGGATGACTTATATGTCTCTGCTATGCAGCTGTCCTTGGGCCAAAACATGGCAAATACAAAACCGAAGTAAACTTCTTTGCATTCAAACAATTGAAAGCAATTGAAAACCTATTCTCACACAGACAAGTAAGTCATTTAGTAAAAATCATATATAACATATTGAAGTGATATTAAAGCTGGAGCAATCGACTATATGTTGCTAACAAGGTGTTAGAAAATAAATTTGAAATGGTGTTATACTTCATATAATCATATTTATGTGGAGTTGAAAAGTATTAGCACAAACTTGCCATCACTCGAATCAAAAACTTGACTTCAGCAGAACAGCTGTTAACTCAATAGTGATGACAGAGACACATTTTTTGGCCTGCTGTGTTAACTCCCATTTGAAAGCATAAGGGTTTAAAGGAACCAGAAATAATTTTGGAAGGTCACTAACACAAGGAATGTTTATGCTGAGGAAGGGCTATTTTCAGTTTGTTTAGGCTCGAGAAGAGCAGGTTAAGCAGGATCGAACTGCAGTCTTTAATTGTCACAAAAGGAGGAACAGGCACAAAATAAGACTCAGAGCAGCACAGTTAAAAGTTGAGAGCCACATAGATTGCATGTGATGAGATTTCAAATGGATATGCATATTAAGGATAAACATTTTCATCATTAGGATTATTAACTACCAGAATCAGTCCCAGAGAGGCAGCAGAATCTGTGCCCTGGAGATTTTTCATTTATTGACCAGACAGGGTCCTGAGGATACTAATTTAAGTCTGAAGCCCTGCTTTGAATAATACAATCCTAGAGTTCTTTTCTAGCCTTCACTATTTCATGATCAAATCTTGCAATCCTAATAGATCCCCTGGCCTATGCACATACAGAACTTAGCCCCTCAAATTCCTGAAAATATTTCTTTATAGGTACTTCTTTTCTCTTCTAGCTTTTCCTTTTTAGAGAAAATATTTTTAATTAAGCTTGAATATGTCCTTTGTCATAAATAGGTGATATTTTTAATAAGGAAATAACTTTTTTAACTTTCAGAAGTGGTAGATACATGCTTTTTCTAAGTATAAAATTATTTTGTTAAATGCTGGGTAGTTTTCTCCTCAATAATTCAAGGCAAAGATAACTTATCAGACAAAAAAAAAAAAAAAAAAAGGCAAATTTAAGAAATAACTTGCCATTTAATTTACACAAGGTTTACAAATATAAAGGCTGTTATGGAAGAATAAGGTAGAGCTTAAACTAGCATATCCAACATCTGGCATTTCTGAGGTCAAAATAAAAGCTTGTAATCAGAACTTCAATACAGTATAAGGTTTCGAAATAAGCAAACAAGCAAATTAAATGAAACTCTAAGCATTTAAAATGAAAAAACAAGAATTTTCCTTAGCTAAATGATTCTTTTTCCTTTGTGAATATTTTAATTCTGTAACATATTCTCTTCTTGACCTTACCTGAACAGTATAGTCAATAACTTATTTTCAGAGATTGGCTTATTTTATAGAAAGGAACTCTGCTTAATCCAGCTGTATGATTTTGCAAATGGGGTCATGATTCATTAGCCTGAGTGTCATTTTGTCAAAATAGACCACATATCCAAAAGTGCTTTGAATTTTTTTATTCACAAACTTAGTCAGTTTCCCAGGCCTGAGGCAATCAGGATTTCTGAGATACCTTTAAATATGGAAGTCCTCTACTTAATTACTTACAATGAACCAAACAAAACAAGTTCCAGCAGATGGTAAAAAAAGACTTACTGCGTTCATTAGTTTTAGGTAATGTTAGGAAGTTACGCATGCAGCAGTGATAATCAAGCAGAATAAGGATAAGGCCGCAGATTAAAGCTGTGTAAATATTTATTTTTTTTTGTTCACCTTTTTTCTTTCTCATTAGCTCCAATTAAATTAAACATAAATCTTACTACAAGTGGATATATTCTTCAGTTATGATAATTACCAGCTCATGCAACTTGAAAAAGACTTTTATTATTCAATTCAGATCAACAGAATTGAAGTTTCAAATCAGTATGTATGTAGGAAGTTTAATTAAAAAAAAAAAAAAAAAACTACAAGTGTTGCAATTAAGGAAAGGATTTCTCTGTCTTTGAAAGCAAAGGGACTGCTTCCTAAGCAGCTTAGATCAATTCCCTTTTCGAGGGCTAACTCCAGCTGCTGTTATTTTCATATGAAACATTTTGTGTAGCTGGCTCCATTGAGTTGGATTGTTGGAAATAGAAATATCTATTTAAAGCTATATAACTTGGAGGTAGCCTTTCAATAAAAGGGTTGTCTGTGTTACCAAAACTAATGAGCAATTTGTTTTAATAGCTACTTAATTATCAGATGTTTCTTTTTAAATAAAAATCTAATAACTCACTGATTTGACCATAATTAAGTAAGAAATTCTTTTCAAATGGTAATGCGTTTTCTTTCCTTCTCATTTCCTTTAATTATTTCTAATTTTCCCCATGTCCCTCATGGCTTGATCTGCTATATTCACTGGACTTTAAACATAGTTAACTACTTGTCCTGGGTTCAGCAGCAGTAGCCATTTTTCTCTTTGGTAGCTGATGCAGCACTGTGTTTTTGACTTTCGACCTGGGAACAGTGCTGATAACACCGATGTTTCAGTTACTGCTTAGTAATGTTTAGTCCGACCAAGGACTTTCTGAGCCTCATGCTCTGCCAAGGGAGGAGGGGAAGCTGAGAAGAAGCAGAGACAGGACACATGATGCAAACTGACCAAAGAGGTATTCTATACCACAGCATGCCATGCCCAGGATGGAAAAATGAGGGCAGAAACTCTGAAGAGGGGGGTTTACTGCTGGGTCAGGCTTGGCATCCGGTGGTGAGCCGCTGTATCCTCTTTCCTCATATTTTCCTTGTCATTATTATTATTGGTGGTAGCAGTAGTGGCTCATTTTGTACCTTAGTTACTGGACTGTTCTTATCTCAACCTGTGGGAGCTGCATTCTTTAGATTCTCCTTCCCATCCCTACAGGAGCAGGGGTAAGAAAGAGGGGGGAATGAGTTAGCAAACTGCATGAGTTACAGCTTAAACCACGACACTGCTAGTCTTCTGTAAAAATAAATAAATAAAGGCAGAGGCTGGTTATTTAAACTTTCCTCTGCTTAATTGGGTAGTTAATGGGAGGACTTTGAATCTGAGCTACACAAGTACTGCAGGCACAGATTTTGTATAGCTCTGCCAATTCAAATGTTTTCTGTTGGGTACTGGAATGTTGGTATGGTCAAATTAATTAGAAAATCTACTACTTGACAAGAGAAATACATTAAAAATAATTAATTTCTCTGTGGAAAGGCAGACAAATAAGATTGTGCCTGTCTAGTTCCCTATGGTCCAGTAAGCCTTGGGCTATTGGCAGTTGGCATAGATTAAAGTAGCCTTCATGCTCTTAAACTGTCCAAATCCATTGGACAGTTTCCTACTAAGAATGGCTAAAATCAGAAACTGTATGAGGAAAATTCCCTGTTCTTTATGGCACTGAATTATCCTAGTGCATATTTGTCACTGGTACATAGCTTCTAGGGATTTTTTTAAAATTATTTAACATTTGTACTGACACTATCTGCCTAAACAGAAGAAACATAGCTTGTGTCTTATTACAGCTAGGATAGGTCTGCGAAGTACTTAGGAAATCAACTAACCTAGCTCTATTATAAAGTCACAAGAAGTCCTGAGGAACATGAGTCACTAGCTGAAGTATAAATTGAAGGAGTTTGAGCAGAAGTACAGAGTAATAGGTAATTTAGTTAAGGCAGCTCAGCAAAATAAGAAGTCTTGTTAAGAGCCTTTCCTAACTGAAAAGAAGACTGGTTTATTCCTTTTTATTTAAAGCAGAATGTAGATGGTGAGTCTGCTCACTCACTCCTGGTTTGCAGAGGATTTCAACCTTTTTGTTTGATCATTTTGAACAAAGTTAACTGATAAAGTCTTTCAGACACCACCACCTATGATGGTAGAACATTCTGAAAACTACTGGGAGCATCCAACTCTGTGGGTCAAGGCAGTCTAACAGTGGACAGTCTAGTTACTTTGATGGCACTCTAAATGCAGTCATGCAATTTGATTCATCCTTAAACAGATGTCTAGGACAGAGTTTTCGATGTACAAGAACTTAATCTGAATCTCTACCTGTCAACCTTGAATATCTGTTTACTTCTTGAGGTCAATCATACAGCTGTCATATGTTGAAGAAATAAAGTTTCCTTGCTTCTCAAGGATAGTTATGTAGGTAGCTTTTTCTACTGTTTTTAGGAAAACTTTGTATGCACAGTAATCTTTATTGCTAATAAAATGCAGAGTTTAAATGTCAATCAGACAGTAGAAATCATGGAGGTGATGATAGAGTTATAATTTTTCTTACCTCTTGAAGTAGACGAAAGCTATTTAGGTGGCTGGAATGTTTCATTATTTACCTCATAAGCCTCTGCAGGACATGGGAAATCAGAAGACTAGTCTATTATTTCTAGCTAAGTAGAAAAAAATATGTGCAAGTTCCAATGCAACCTATGAAAGCTATCTTTATAGCTGAAAGTGGATATAAGATGAGGACGCATACATTTTCAATACTTTTTGTAGAGGGATACAAAATCTATTGCTGCTGTCTCATTACTGAAAATATTGATGACTGGTTTTCTGTGACCTTTTACACCATATACAAAGCAACTGCAGAAGCTGTATAAATGTTTTTTCTCCCTTGATCGGGAATGCTCTTCACTTCTCAAAAGTTGATTCAATTTCATTCTTTGCTGATACAAAAATCTATCATCCTATGTCACTACATATTGGGTGCCATGGTATTGTATGGGAATACAGTTAGCTATAGTGGCTTGTAACTTATCTGTCATGAATAAATACAAAGTATGAATCAAGGGTCCGTGTTACAGAAAATGATCTCACAACCAAAAAATGTAGAAATATCCTTTATATGGCTAAGAAAAAAAAAAAGTGATTAAAAGGACAAGCAAATTTGTTAAAGCAGTGATTTTTAATCTTATTGAATTTGTGGATGTTCTTCTGGACAAGATACACATTCTTTTACAAAGGTATTCAGGTAGTTGGACTAGGGGATCTTTGTAGGTCCCTTCCAATTAAAATTAGTCTAGTCTAGTCTAGTCTAGTCTAGTCCAGCCTAGTCTGTACAGTATTCTATGCTATTCTATGCTGTCCTTTTTCATTCCGTTTCTGTTAATTCTATTTCTACCCTATTATTCTACCCTTCGCATAAGTAGCATCTTTACTTTTCAAGACAAGTTTTAGATGTTTGTTTAGGATACAAGATGTTTGTTTGTAGAATATTCACAAAGAAGAGTCAAGCTAAACAGATATGAATTCAGACACCAAATTTCCTAATTTCAAATTCAAACTTCTCATTAAATGACATTAAGATATACTTCTTACTCAGTAATTAATATTCCTGCCAAACTAAATATTTTAGGGTTTTTGTGTTATATGGTCTGAAGAAGAAAGGAGTAGGCAAACTTTTCTTTTGTCAAACATAAAACAAAACCAAAAACCAGCTAACCCCTGTGCCTATTCTTTGGCCTAGAAACTCTGGACTACTTCTTTAAGTGTATTTGTAAAGAAAGGGCATTTGTTCACCTACAGTATATTTTCTGTGACTTCTATTAGGTCCTTGTACATGTACTCTCAGGGGCATTATTTTAGACAGGAGGCAATTCTCCTTTGATTATGTGATGCAGACGGCCAAAAAAAATTACTCAATCTGTGCCTCAACAAAGGTCATCAAATTCATGGTCTTTCTGAGCCCTGGAGCTCAAGAATGCTTTCTTTGTGGAAATATAGCCTTTTTTCTACTATGCAACTTCACATTTTTCACACTGTTTAACACTCTTCCCAGAGGTAACATGATTTGCAGAGAAAAATGCTGGATTCAGTGTCTGTATTTCTATATCCAGCTTTAATAAAATGGCTACTTAACTTCAATAAATATTTTCTTAATATGTGTCTACCATTTCCAAAAAGAAACAAGAGTCAGGGCAAAAATTAATATTGCTGTATAAAAAGTATGAAACGGGATTAAGATGTTTGGTACAGCAACTGTACCAAACAAGCAAATGTGACTTGTCTAATTGGCATATTTGATGTTTTGATAGATAATTCAGATGTAACAGGTATTTGGTGAACTGAAATAGAGGAGTAAACATTCCAGTCCTTTTATGTGTTTAATCTGTTTTTATTTAGGAGGCTAGTCCAGAGAACATAAAGTTGTTTTTCAACCTTAAAATGCTTGGCTATAATAAAAATTTATGATGGATTGCAGATTTGTTTGATTTGTGCAGGATGCAATTTTCTGCACTCAACGGGAGGACAACAGTGTGGGATGCTGAGCCAGCAAGAAAAGATTTGTCACCCCTGTGCCTGAAACACTTTTTTCCTCTATGAGCAGCTAAAATGATTCCTGAATGTCAGCGTACAGGAACTCCCACACTCAATAGTGGACAAAAGACTAGAGTCTCCTTTATAGTAGTGGTCAGAAAAGATTCCAGCTCACTTAAAAGTGTTGCTTTCCATTATTTTTTAGAGATCATGTGTGCATGTCCTCTCCTGCCTGTCTTCCTTCCTTTTTCACCTTTCAACCCTGGAAAAATCAAACCCAAACTCTAGAAAACACCTATGCACCACCTACTATTATTTTCTTTCTATTCTTCTGGCGATACCTAAACTAAGAGATCTAGAAACACTCGAACATTCTTGGCTCTAGCCCAATCTGCTTTTTATTAGCAAAAGCTGTTTAAGTACAAAGCTGTGTACCTATGTCATTTCTCCACAGAAAGGGAAAACACATGTATGGGTTAGACAGATAGTACCTGCAGGACATTGTAATATACACTAGAAAGCAGCTGATATTAATGAGCTAAGGAGCAGGATCTTGAAACTTGTGAAGATATACAGTAGCTGATCAGTGTAATTGGAATCCAATTTATCCCCTCCAGTAATTATTCGTATAGAAGAGGGTTTTGGTAGTTGAAAAACTGCCTCCTCAGCATCTTGCCTGATAAAGAAAGAAAAATGTGTGATAATAGAAAAATATTTTCTATAATGCAACTGCAACAGGAAAAATTTCTGTGGTCAAATACTGACATTTTGGTGCTTCTGGTAGGAAAGGAAAAGAGAGTGGGAAAGAAACAGCCCTGTGATGAAGGTAGCTGTTACTGTACTTAACATTTATTGTTCTGAATTCTAGGCATGTCATCTTGGGAAGGGTGTGGGCCAGTCAGAAGTTGCCCAGGGGTCAGCCTAAACTAAGGATTAGAAAAAAATAAAGAGTTTGAATAGAAAGTAAAATAGATATTTAGAGAGATAAATAGAGAAAATATAGTTAAAAAAAATATTTTTATAAGATTAAGGATATTTAAACAGCAAAAAAACCTTTCAATCCTCTGCTTATGGTTAAGCAGTTCCAATCAGACTTCAATGAAAATTCACCTTCTCTAACACATCCTGCCAATAAAAAAACACAACAAAAAAACAAAAAAAAAGCCTTTATGTAAATCTGTCTGCAAGTGAAAAAAGGTGAAATTGATATATCTCATCTAATGTCTTTTTTTTTTTCTGCATTCACTATTTTTTAATCAAAGTTATTAATTAAAATAGCAAATAATTTATTAGAGCTTTTACAAGGAAATTTTGGAATTGTTTTCATTTGCTTTATTTAGATTATATCCGTCTAAAATTCTACAATCAGGATTAGAATTGCTAAACCCTCAAATCTTCATTTTTCTCTTCTCTTTTATTATTCTGATGAATCTCTGAACTTTCACAGGACCACATATTCCCACGGCTGCGCTGTCTGAAGTATCACTTTGAGTGACAGCTTGTTCAAATGTGCCATACCATAAAAATATTTGTGATCCATGAGAACATCATGACAAGAAATGTCTGGTTTATCTGCCTGAAACCAGCAGCCCATTTTCCCATTAAAAGAAAAATAAAAAAAATCAACAAACACAAAATTAAACTGGAAATACTCCTTTGTTCTCGGAGTACCTAGTGACAAAAAAAACAGGTGGACTAAATTCTTTTGTGAATCCCTCCTCTTACTCTGTGTATCTCAGTCCTCAACTATTTTTTGCAATATATCCTTCAATTGCTCACCTAAGAAGAAATATATTTTATGGTATTAGACTCCTAGAGTAGTTAGAAATTTTACTACTAAGCTAAATAATAATTCATGTGATTATCCCACGTTCTCTTGGCTCTGCCATAAAAATATTTTATCAGTTATGTACTATTAATGTTATACTGTGCTGGGTTTGCCTAGGGCAGATTTAATTTTCTTCACAGTAGCTAATATGGGTCTATGATTTGAATCTGAGCTGGAAATAGTGTTCCTGCTGAGCAGTACTTATAGCAAGTCAAGAACTTCTCTGCTCCTCACACCACCCCACTAACAAAAATCTGGGAGGAGACACAGCCAGGAGAGCTGACCCCACCTGACCTAAGAGATGTTCCATACCGCACAATGTCACACTCAGCAATAAACTGGAGAGAAGACTGGCCAGGGACTGTTTCTTGGGGAATGAGTGAGCATCAGTTAGCGAGCACTTGTTTTCATTTGCATCACTTGTCTTTCTTGGGTTTGATTCCTCTCTGCTGTTTTCCTTTGAATTACTCTTTTGTATTATTACTACTATTATTATTGTTGTTGTTGTTATTATTATTACTATTATTTTCATTATTAAACTGTTATTATCTTATCTCATAAGTTTTCTCAGTTTCACCCCGGCAATTCTATTCCTCCATCCTGCTGCAGCAGAACAGTGAGCAAGCAGCTGTGCTGTTTTTAGCTGCCTGCCAGCTTGCGTTAAACCATGGCATACACATAGATCATACGATCAAAGTTGAGGTCTTACAGGGGAGAAGTACAGCAATTTACTCATACTAGCATGAATACACATTACCAAATGTGCATAGATATCCCCTAGTTTAGGTATTACCATTTTTTACAGTGAATTTTTGAAGCAGAATATCCTAAAACCTTACAAACTAGGCTCTACCAAGTAAAGGTAGAGGTCAAAACCAGATGCACTTGGAAAAAAATCTTGCAGAAAGAAATGAAATGTTGCTGTCAAAAGTGTTTACTTTTAACAAGGCCATAAGCAGCTCTAGGCATGAACTCCAGTAGAAGTTGTGAATCTGAAATACTGAAAATGGCATCTATGAATAAGTTTGTGAAGAAGGGTATCTTTTCAATGCTTTCTTTACTATTTAACTTCAATAGTACAATAGTAGAATTTAAAAGCTCTCTTAAGCCTCTATCTTATCTCAAAGCAAGAAAAAGAAACATGTTTATACTACCCTGTTGTGTAATACACTGAATAATACAGAAAATAGTCTTTTTAAGTCTGATTTTCATTTTGGGCTTCTGTTGCTTGGGGTGTTTTCTTGGTGGTTTTTTTTTTTTTTCTCCAAATGATGGTGTTTGTTTTTGGCTTAAATGCCTGCAATCTGAACAGTCTGGGACTTCCAATAAGAACCCAGCCCAAAAAAGTTGTGTTTGGTCCCAAGAAAAACAGAAGAGTTTCAAGCAACAATTTAGGGTTATTCTTCCTGGTGGGTAAGACAGATTTCTAACTCAAAGGAGGTACTGTAAAAGTTTGATAAATTTATGCTGTCTATTTGTATGTACATTTTTCTTCTTAAGGTTATAGTTATATTCTTTTTATTCTGAAATAATTTTATTAATTAATAAGTTTGGAGTACTTGAATTGCTAAGTAGTTTGAGGGTTTTTTTCCTAGTGTTGGGGCTAGAAAAAAACAGGTACAACTGTCTCGCATAGAGTATAGTGCAAAACACCTGTCATGGTTTAACCCCAGCTGGTAACCAAGCAACACTCAGCCTCTTGATCATTTTCTTGTCCCTGGCGCAATAGGGAGGAAAACTGGAAAAAAAATCACTAAATACTCATTGGTTGATATAAGAACAGTTTAATAAATGAAATAAAATCTAAAAAAATATAACAATAGTAATAATAATTTCCATAACAATAATAAAGATGGTAATAGTAATAAAACTGGAGACAAAAAAAAGAGAGAGATGACTGAAACCCAAGAAAGACAAGTGATATCCCACACCATTGACCACCATGCACTGACGAATCTCCAGCCCAGCCAGTCCCCCATCAGTGCTCAGCCCCTCCTGGCCAAATCCCCCCTGTTTATATACTGGGCAAGATGTGCTGTGGTATGGAATACCACTTTGGCTAGTTAGGGTCAGGTGTCCTGTCTCTGCTTCCTCCTGGATTCTTGTGCCCCTCCTCACTAGAAAAGCATGAGAGACTGAAAAGTCCTTGACTAGGGTAAGTGCTGCTGAGCAGCAACCGAAACATTGGTGCGTTATCAGCATTATTTTCAGGCTAAAGTCAAAAACATAGTACTGCACCAGCTACTAGGAAGAAAATTAACTATCCCAGCCAAAACCAGAATATGCCCAAACTACTTTGCTCAATCCACGACTTGAAACAGTAGAGCCAGATTAACAATATTTTTCTTTCAATATGACTAGACTGCTCTTAGATTGGAAAAAGAATGTGGTGGTGGGTTCTGCAAATGTACCAGTATTTTACGAACCTCATCTGTTAGAGCTGTTACTTGGCAAAGTGGATGCTGTGCAAATTTACACTCCCCATCATCTCTTTGATCAAGTACACTGTTGTCATGGGTTCAGCAGTAGCAGTCATTTTTCCCCTTCTTGGTAGCTGGTGCAGCACTGTGTTTTTCACTTGTGGC